>JAPYZR010000318.1:0-37108 GCA_030522945.1 Trichopria nigra | reverse complement strand
TTTTTTTTTTTTTTTTTTTTTTTTTCTATAAAACGTCACAAATATCGAAAAACTATGTTCAACTTCTTTTATGTCTTATATAAGAAATTAACGATGCATTTTTTATAACCCCCCCCCCCCCCCCCCATTACATTATACGATTTTCAAAAAAATACATATATGCTTTTTTATTTAAAAATTGAGTTTCGTTCCAGATAACCCCCGTTTAAAAGTTAATATAATCATCTGCAAGAAAATAAATGAAATTATTTCTGCTTCTTTTTTAAAAGAGCTGTCGCTGAAAAGTCGTTGGTACTTAAATTATATATATATATAATTAGAACGTCTCGAAAAGAGTTACCTTATCTGCGAGGGTCGATAACCCTCGTTGCTTAAATTAAATCAAATTTGTGAAAAGTCTCATCCGGTAAAGGTGAAATTCTATAAATATAAAACGACTCTCCCTCTCTCCCTCTCTCTCTCTCTCTCTCTCTCTCTCTCTCGCTATATATATATAGTTATTCATACATTTGTTCTGTTTTATTTTGTTTTGTATATATATATATATATATATAAAATAAAAATGAAAAAATGTATGAATAACGAATATTACAAATAATTGAAATTAAGAATTTTAAAAACAATAAAAATCACGACTATAGAAAGAATGACAAAAAAGTGTACATAAAAAATAATATAGACATGAAATGAAATTTCGGGGACCCTGTTACCAACGATGATAATGAGCGTGTCGATAAAATGAGGACGGCAGAGCTTTGTCGACAGGTCTCGCGAATGCTAAATCGCTAAATATTAGGTTACTCGTATATACCATGCCAACTCGTTTACATTAATGACATATTTAGTATAATCGACTAAATTTTAGTTATTACAATTAAATATTCGGTTGAATTTACTGAGTTATTCTCTCAGTGTACCTACCAAATATATCTACTTTTCCGTCTATAATTTGTAATTCGATCGTTTAACTTCCATATTTAAACACCCGTAGAATATATAAATATAAAAAAAAAAAAAAAAATAAGCCAAGACTTTATTATTTTTTGTTTCGGTGTCAATATATATGTAAGAAAAAAAATTTAAAATAAAAAAAGTTAAATGAAATTAGGATGCCAAGGAAACCTAACGATCGTAAAGAACAAGAACTAACGCAGCGAAAAGTGTTGAAATTAAAAACAAAACTATTAAAAAATTTTTTTCATTTCATTTTAATTTATTATTTTTTTGAGAATCTCTTAACCTAAATTTTTCATCTTGTGTTTTTTTTTTGACATAATCAAGTTTGAAGAGGGGTCGTCAACACGTCCAAAAAAATTTGTCAACCAGATATTTTTCTATCCGGAATCAATATTTAATTAATATCGGTATAAAAGAAATGCCTGAATATTCCTCGAATTTGATTACGTCTGTAACTTATATAGATAATAAGCCTACAGAAATTGCACGGTGAACCTAATATCAAAATAATATAATTCTTTTCATTGATACGCGGAACTCATTACTACTTTGTAAATCAACGCTTTGCATTCCATTTATGAAATGTGTATATATGTACAATTTGTAACTATTCCAAACACACGTATAATAGAAATGAACTATATAATCTCTACAATTTCAGTCGCATTAATAGTACGATATTTTATAGTATAGCGGGCGGAAAATTCGAGGAAAGTGATAAAACAGGATACAAGATCAAGTCATAAAATATTTCTGTATTGTAAAACGTATTATAATTGCATATTTATTTAAATATAACAATAATTTCCATATATAGAAAAGAAATTAGAACGTTCCAGTAGGAACATCTTTTTTCTCATATATATACGAATCGAATCGTTCATCATTCAATAATCCAATTCCAATGTCATCGTCTCCCTTTTACTCATTTCCCTTTTTCATAGTTCCGTTTTAAACATTGACTCCTTTGTTATATGTATCCATACAGGTTCTATATATATACTCAACGAACAAATATATAGTTAAATAATATTAAAGTCATCGATATGTCAACAAACGCAAAGACTGTCATGTATATGACGTATACTGGAGAATATTTAATAACACACGGTCCTATACTAAAGCGAAAACGAAAAAGTTTCCACGCGACGGCCTGAAAGTGAGTGCGCCCCCGTAAACCTACATATATAACGACGCCTGGTATCATTTCTAAAAAAAAAGCGGCGCCCTATCTCGTAAACGATAAACATAGAAGCTAGAAGTAGATCTGTTTCTTGCGCCTCCGACAAACCGTGATACACAAGCGGTGACCTTCGACGAGTCGCCAATCGAGTGGGGATTATCCGCTGTTCGACGCTCATGTATATAGAGGAGGCGCACTCATAGGCCAGCGATAGGGATTTAAATGAGAGCGAGAAAGAGAGGGAGAGACATACATGGAAAAAAGTTAGGAAAGAAGGAGAGAGAGAGAGGCACGACTGTAAAGATCACACCAGTATACGTGTGTGCATCTATATATATTTGTACGTGGGAATAAATGTTTATATATAAAATCGTACAACCATTCGTGCATACACCATATTGTTATGTATACGTGTATATTATATGCATAATCATTATATGTAGTCACATACAGCGTGTACGTATATATATTCGCATGTATATGTGAGAGGAGGAACGAGGGAGAGAGTGAGCGTGAAAGAAGGGGAAAGAGCCCCAGTTGGAGTTTGTTGAACCTCGCCATCGGCGATTGGTCGGCACACACGAGTCTCGCAGAGTTCACCAGCTCTGGCAGCCTCTGGTCGGAATGACGAACAGGAGCGAGCAAGAGGGAGAACCTACTGTCGCACGCACGAGGGACAGAGAGAGCAAAGGCCTCGAGAGAGCGGGGGCGAGCGGTCAACGCGAGCGAGCGAGCGAGTCAGCGAGCGCGAGAGAGAGAGAGAACGCTCGACGAAGAGAATGCTCCAAGGGGGGAGGGGGCATTCGCTCGGTTAATTTCATCTTGCCCCAGTTACGGCGCGAGCAGGGTGAACGAACTAGCCTCGCGCCAAGGCCCCGTCGACCCACTTTCTTGCTTCGCGAGGACCGCGGAGTGGAACAACGCCGCGCCGCCGAGAAAGAGTATCGCTCGCTCTCTCGTTTGCGCACGAAAGAGGCATTGAAAGATATACACACACACACACACACATATATATATATATATATATATATATATATATATATAAAATTTCATGTATATAATTTCATATATATGGGTATATATAGAGATAGAGAGAGAGATGAATCGCTCGCGCCAAGAGACAATGACGATGATGAGGGAGATAGAATATGGGAAAACGAGGCGTCGCGGAAAAATGAAAATGACGACCGAGAGAGAGAGAGAGAGAACGAACGGGAGAGAGTGCTAGTGAAATGAGGAAAAGTGGGCGCGAAAGAGACGGAAGGCGCGGTGATGCGCAACGAGATGAAATGCGAGAGGTATATATATATATATGTATATATGTATGTTAAATTCGACGGGAAACGGAGTCGTATACGCAATGTACGAAATTCGAAAATGTATGCCGGTAAAAGGCTATTTCGGAAACATTTTTGTATGACAATAGCGCCGGGAAAGTGGAATTTTTCATTTATATCTGCGTATATAATAATCATCGTAATATGCGGAAGAGAAATTAAGGGAATCGTTGAAAATGACTGAAATGTAACAGGAAAATAACCAAATTACCAATGATATTGAGAAAAATCAAAGTATAAAAAAAAATAAAGATATAACAAGAATAATAAAAAATGAAATTGACAAAAATAACATTTGACTTGATTAATAACAACAAAAATGTAAAAGAGATATTAATATTGGTTTAAATGATAAAAACCAATATAAAATTCAATACAAATTTGCATAAATAACAAAAGTCACAAAAATGACAAAAGTAACAAAATTACATATTTAAGAAAATCCCTATAAGACATTTTTAAGAAAAAACGTCGATATAATTCCATTTTATTAAATTTCTTTAATTAATAAAAAAATTAATTAAATAAAAAATTTGTAATGAAAAGTAACTTTTAAAAATTCAAACTTCAATTTCCCAAAATCTTCATTCATCGACATCAAAATGGACACGTATCGTAAAAATTTTCATTAAATATTTTACAGCAAGACACGTCACATGCAACGACGAATCCAATAATTTCGTTTCTTTTCTTATTTCGACTTGACGTCCTTCATCATCCGGACAAAAATGTATACATATACATATATACACATCGTTTTAAGAGTCGTATTCTTAAACCATTCAACGACAATGGTCGGTGTGACACGGCGGATACATGGGATTGCTTCAATTGAATTCCGCTCGGGTGGATTGGCCTATTTTTCAAACGAGACGGGAGGGGTAGGAGGGGATGAAACGAATGGAAGAGAGAAAAAGAAAGAGTTCATTGAATGAAACGAGTCGTCTATACGGCCTGCATGGGAAAAATGACTGATGATGCGTTTTCGTTGGGAACCAGTCACTCGACTCTCCTCTGCCTTCTTATATTCTGTTGTTTGAAAAAGAATAAGCTGAAAGTGAAAACAAAACTTTTACCCGACTCAAGAATGCAACGAGCTTCACTCACGTTCCATACACAACATACATACCCTGGTATTATACGTATATATATGAACGATACGCGAAAAATGTCATTAATAAACTAACGAAATATAAACAATATAACATTTTTATTAGAGAGATTGCTTAATAACCTTTTTGATTCAAATAAGGAAATTCATCAGTCATACATATACGTTCGATTCGTTATTGATGTAAAAAAAAGGGATACTATAAATGCAGTTTATAAAAGGTTTAAAATTGTCATACCCTCAACAAATATAATTCTCTTGTAAGAGAAGTTAAAAATCGTTTAGGAAATGTTTAAAAAACATTAAAATGCGCTGAAAAACGTTTGAAAAAAGGTATGAAAACATTTAAATTCATTTTAAAATGTTTAAAACTGTTTAAAAGACATTTACAAGACTTTTTACAAGTTTTTAAAATTTGTACAAGTAAAAAACGTTAAAAACGATTAAACCAATTTAAAAAATGGTTCAAAGGGGTTCTAAGGTAAAAACAGTTACCGACATAAACTCGCAACAAGAAAACCGAAAATTAAAATTGATTAAAACATTTTTTTTTTCAAAATTCGGACTTTGGAATGGTGATTGTTTGATACAGATAAGAAAACAATTGATCAAGACAAGAGAAATTAATTTATTTCGTATATTCCTTATTTAATTTTGAACCAATGCGTCAGTGAAATTTAGGGGTGGGGGAGGCATCCTATATATCATATCTAGTATCACCCTTCTGAAGCCCTAATTTTGATAAAAAAAACTTCAATCATTGCGAGGCTAGCTCGGTAACTTTTCTACTTTAGACCCCCCCTCCATTAAAATCGTTTAAAATACGTTTAAAATACGTTTAAAATACGTTAAAAAAACGTTTTAAACGATAATCGTGATGTAGAAAATATCACGTCCAAACACAAATTTCCTCGATTTATCGTAATTCCGAAAACCGTCCGTTCATATCGAGGCAACTTTTATGTACGCTTATCGCTCAGCTAATCCCTCTTCCGGCCCTCGAACTCCAGAATAACGAGAGATCGTTAAATGATTCGTAATAAGACGATTAGGAACGGACGCCCGACTCCGAAGGGAGAAAGACAAAAAAATCTCCCGAAAATCGGGAGCAAATCTGCCCCCCTCCCCCTCTCTCTATGACTCTGTCTCTGTGCATTTTTCTCCATGTGTACTGTTGTCCGTCTCTGTTGCGCTCGTATATACGTATATCTATATACTAGGATGGAGCGCCGCGAGCGAAAAGCGCGAGGAAAAATCGCTAGCCAGCGCCGTGTGGAAGGCCGTCCGAGAGGGCAACGAACTAGCCTCCTACCCGGCTGCCGCGACCTACATTCCACCGCTGGAAAGTGAAACTGCCGCCTCCGCTGTACCCCGTATACGAGACACGGCTGACTATTATACCACTACTACGGCCCTCACCACTACCAACTCGAGTGCCACTACTACTACGAGCGGCGCGCTGCCACTTTTTCTCGTGCGTATAAGTGTAAACATTACGAACCCGCGAATGACAAGCCGCCCTTATCACCGCGACGATAACATCGTCGTCGACACGTGCCAAAGTCGCTTTCCCTCGCGATCAATTCCCCAGGCCATTATACTTTCGCGAATCTGCTATATAGGATATGATGTTGCTTTATATATATATATTTCATTGTTTCGAGAAACGTGCACATAAGCAAGCGATTAGGCAACGCGCAATAACGAGGTATTGAATTACGTAAAAATAATGAATGAACGGGTAACGGCTGTAAATCAATGATGCTTCGTCGTATTCATTAATGACTTGACTTTTCCGTAATATAGTTTGCATCTCCGATAACGACACGTTATTTCCCGTCGTGCGCAAAAGTGACACATTGTTTATCGCGTCAGCAAACGTCACGAATAATGGCAATGAGCACGAGGGTTGACGACGAAAATGTCACTTATCGTGAATGGAAATGATTCCTATATAGACTTTTCAAACATATATGAATGCGACGTATACTATATATTATTGGCACTCGGAGAGTTAGCGCCGCGTGATGTCTGCGCGACTTGGCTGTTGTGACAATTGCTTACCGGCTAGAACGCGCCCTAGGAGGTTCTCGCTGTCCTGGACGGCGGGGGTGCGACAGGGTTGTTGCTGTTGTTGCTGTTGCTGCTGCTGCTGGTGGTGCTGCTGCTGCTGCTCGACAATCTCCTTGTCGTTCTCCGTATTGTCCCTGCGTTCGTCGGCGGTGCCGCCTCGGGACTTGAGTTCCTGCACGGTCATCGCTTGCACACACCAATCTTCCACACGTCTGTCTATCATGCCACGCCAAAAATGTGCAAACTCCTCGAATGGCAATGGGCAGTACTACGGTAACTAGGCCTACACCAACCACAATAACTGCGATAACTGCAACAACAATAATAATAACAACAACAACGAACGTCCGTCAGCGATCGTCCTCTTAGAGCCACTTCGCGCAACGGGAGACTCGGTGCGGACACTCGATCGAGTCGATCTGCTGCATTTAAGGCTGTACTCTCGCGAATCCCGTCCGTCGTGGAGGTGCCGCCGTTAAAGAGCCACGGACGATTTGGGGGATGCTCGCCGAAGGATTCGCGGAAGGGTCTGTCACTTCCTGTCGCGTGGCCGACTCAAGCCTTCTCGATGGGGGTGGTGGTGGGTGGGGGGTCCGGAAGGGGGCGACTTTTCCCTCGCGAGCACTGACCGGAAGTGTCGACGATTTTTGGCGGTTGCGGTGCCGCTCGCGCTCGTCGCAAAAATCGCTGATTCCGTGAGGGGCTAAAGGCGACCGCGTGGCCTCTCGAAGTAACGAAAGAGCGTGTAGTTGGTGGTTGTGTATGGCGTGCGGTTCGCTGCGCGAGTGAGTTTGCCGCGCCGGGGTATATCGCGAGTCGACGCGCTTGCGCTCTAACGGCCAGCGACTTTGGCGGAACGTGTCGCGAAATACGCGCACCCCGTGCCTGACGCGATGATCCGAACGTGACGGCCGATGATGATGCTCTCTTCTTCTTCTTCTGCTTCTTTCTTCTGCTTCTTTTCCTTCTTCTTCTTCTTCTTCCTATTCGATACGACCCGGTGATCGACTATCCTATTATAATTCATGGTTCGGGTCTCTATTCGAATCGGATCGAGGGGGCGGACTGCCGCTAGGGTCAACGGGTAAGACGAGATCTCGGTTTTGAACATCGGGATTAATTGAAATTGCGATTTGGATTCGGTTTTTGAAATAAAGGTTTTTCATCTCAATGCGGGTCATGTTATGATTCTGGATGTTTTTTATTTTTACATAGATTATGTGTCGCGTTACATCAGTAGGATTATTAAATTATTGCTGATTTTATTATTGATCCAGAATGATTTCTGACAAGTGTGAAGTCGTTGATTTGGCGACAGGTATAATTATGAGGGCTACGAAAATCTCATTATTTAAATATTACTTTTCTATTGCATATATATGGTATTTTCGCAGACTTTTTAAGGTCCTAGTGAGAGAAATCGAATTTCGCAGGTACCTTGGAGAAATGGTATTTTGTTTGTGACAGTTTCTAGAATTTTTCAAACTTTATCATTTTTAAAAAAATATTGTTATTTCTTATTCTTTACTTGTATTTCTTATTCGCAAGAATGTATACTGAAAAGAAAACGGTAGCCTTTAGATTTGATGCTTTTTTCTGCGAATTTTCCATAATTATTCAATTTTTCATTCCAAAATTTCTTTTTTATTTCATTTTTAGGTTTATTAAGATCTGAAATTGTGCATTTGATTGAAAAATATTTTTCATTTTGTTAATATTATGGATCAAATGGATGAAAATTCATTAACGACGTTGAAAAAAAATGAAATCTGAAAAAGTTTATTTCATCCGAGAATGAATATTCGTTTTTTTTTTTTAAATAGTTCATTGAAAATCATACTTTTGCCATTTCATAATGTAATTTGGATTAGACCAAAAACCAATTCTTTTTCTGTTTCAATCGTAATTTGTAATTAGTTTAGATAAAAAGTATCAATGAATTTTTTTGAAAATCTACATATTTTATTGTTTTCGAGTGTGTTTGTTCGTAATCAGTAATCCGTGCATTTTTAATTATAAAACATGCATTTCCAATTATATTCTTTTTCGATGCCTGAATGTAAAACATCGTGAAAAAATCCTAATTTTTTAAACGAGATTAATTATCTAATCGGGTCATGCGTTTGAATTGGGTGGCATACGACTTGTACCAAATGATTATTACATGGGCACCATTAAAAATTCGAAATTGTGGCTTTAAAATGTCACCATCTACAGAGAAATGTTAACATGCTTCATTTGTAATTCGTCTACATTGAACTTTTTAACTATAGAAGATGATGGAACCGGAGTCTACATGGTCGACGATTTTGAATCTATTGACCGATTTTAGAAACTCAAATGACGAATAAAAAATTGAATTCCTACCGTTTTTTATGAAATCTAGTAATGATACAATTCGCTGACGACAAATTGATAGAATTGAAGATACGCAAGTGTTATCAATTTAAACATTTCCATATAGACAAATTGTGCCCTCAAAATTTCTATGAAGATGGCGCCATTTTGAATTTTAAATCTTGCAGAACGAGTACTACCTGATCCAAACGCACGGCCTGATTGGATAACGTCTTTATTCCAAAAAATTGAGATTTTATTTCAGTCTATTTGAATAAATTTTCTTGCCGATATTAAGTATTCGTTTTTCCCTACATCATTTTGTATGAATGGATTTGATTCTTCATTTATCAACGACTCGATCAAATCGTTATCACACCATGATTCGACATCTTATAAAAACCGAGACCACTAAGCAAGTCTAAAACCGGACCTTAAATTATTTTTGGACCACTTAAGATGCGAATTCGCAGTACACTGCTATCCGGTATACTACTAATGTAGCAGGAATTCTTGAATACCTGTAGAGTATCATTTTCTATTTCCGCTACGATCAACGACGTTTTGGCAGATCAGCGCTCGGCCCTCGTACTTGTCCGTCAGACGTAAATTTAACTCCTGGGCCATGCGAGACTCAAGAGTGGCACTGTCTCTTTCGGCGCTGGATTTGAGGTTATCTCGTATGGGCTCACTCATATATACTCATGCTGGGATTTGGTATGTATGTGGTCTACGCGGAATCTCGCGCTGGTACCGATGACCAGTCGACGAAAATCCTTGATCCTAATGATGGGTCAACCGTGCCAATTGGCCGGTGTCGTGGGACGCCGTCTCTGCTGCGCCTCTTGTCCATCGTCTTAACAAATAACTTTGAAGATTCAAGATTTTATCTTATCAGCGGCGATAGAACTTGCAAAATTCGAAAATTTATGGTTTTGCAATATCTAAAGCATGAATTTTACAATTGTACAGAAATCCTTTGTTTTCCATCGCCCCATGCCTCGTTTTTTTTGTCATTTTTTAACATTTTCAAATGTATATGAAATGGCCACATGGTCGAAAATATTGTCATCAGAAATATTGACATTTTCAAAATTCCGAAATTCGTCAATTTCGTTTTTCAGCAAGTTATGTATATTATTGATATATGCACATTTTTCGTCATACTTTCATTTGAGAGTTTAGTTCACTCAGTTACAACCAATTTTGATCCTCTATCGTATATGCCTATACATTTAGTTTTTATCGTGTTACTAGATTCTGTTAGGTTAGATTGTTAATTACATTCTATGATTGAATATTTATTCCCTTTTTCCCCTTAAACTTCTTTGTACTATGCATACATTGGTAATTTTCATTTCATCTCTTTTTATCATATTATTTTCTTATAATAGTATGCATTATCGTCACTTTTAGTAATAATTTTTGAAATTTGATTATTGCGACGGTTTTATTATGTTCGCAATGATTTTCAATTAACATTTTGTTAACATTTCGTTAACATTTCAGACCTCAATTATAATTTTATTCGAAATACTCGTTGTCGCTTTTCATCGTAACTTTCGATTTTTTTTTCATTAATATTTTGTTATTTTCTATTAGAAAATTCTTTCATGATCCTTTCATTAATCTTACTTCATTGCATTTATGCCATTTAAAACTATATACGCGTGACGCTACTCAATGAAAAAAACACGAATAAAATCTCGACAAACCCCACCATGAAATCATTTATTGATAAATTTTCTAGTGAGTTCGATATACGGCCCTGAGCGAGGTGTACAGTCTCAGAATTTCTGATATGAATCGTACGTAACCCCAGCCACCCGATTCACCGACCCAACGTGTGAGAGAAAGCCCGTTCATGGAACAGGTCCTACGATGGTTGGGTCTTCGTCTGGTTAAGTCGCGTGTGACTATAGTCTATATACGCGTACATACATATATATTGAAGAAGATAGTTTCGTGCACACAGGTGAACGGAAGAGCCAGAATACGCGGCCAGCTTAGCGATTACTCGTGGATATATATATATATATATATATACGCGCAATACATTGTATATAGTACGGCTCTACATAACCTAGCACAAGCTTCGAGCAGTTGCGGAACCTGTAATACTCGTTGGCCGGTAATGAATGGACGGTAGAGCCTCTCATTCCGTGCATTGCCACTCTCGTTTTTTTTTTTTTTTACCGCGACATTACTTTTACTCTCGCCCCCCTACGGTGTGCTTCGTACAATAATCGTATTATTGTTTACAATACGATATAAATTTATAATAAAATTTAAATAATTATTTCATTTCTTATATACAGCTACTAATCAATTTATTCGATATTAAATCTTAGTTAATTATGTCGATTGACAATTTTGATATAATTACAACGGTGAATTGCACATGATGCTGTGTGGTCGCTTTATTGATTTATAAGACAGCTTTCCCTCACGTAAATTGATGAACATAATCAAGATATAGGTATACAAGAATATGGTCACGTATATAATAGGTAATAAAAACGACAGTTTTTTAAATGGCTCGATAGGAAAAGTTTTGATATCCCTCAAAATAAAAAATTAATTTGCCTAAATATTTTGAGAGCAAAAATGAACATAACCTTAAAGTATGTTTAATAATGTAATCTACCAAAATTTATTTGAAACGTTTTTTGAAACATTTTTTTTCCTACTTTTTTGTACTTTTAACATAAATTTTATTTATTTTTCAGTTCATTTGTTTTTATCAACTCAACACATTTTTTTTTTTAATTTTCGTAAATTTTCTTAAATTTTGCTGTATTTGGTTTTCCTTATTTTTCATTTCTAAAGTTCGGCATTGTTAATGGCTTGTGATGATTTATTATAATTGCTGTGAAATTTAGTTAATTTCATCCATACTTGTTTTGTGCACATTTTTATCGATTTCACAATTTTTACACAACTTTATCGTGCCTTTTCAATTGAATTATGTCAATTTTTGAACATTTTATTTATTTTTAAAAACGGTTTCTCATTTTTCTATGTTTTAGTATTTTTCCATTTTTTCAGGGTTTCACAAAATGTCTTCTCAACTTTATTAATGTTCGTATTTTTAATTTTTAATTTCTTTATTTATATCCTTTCTTCTTATCTTTTGTTTATCTGTTTCAACTCCATTTCGTTTATAATGGTCCAGCATGTTTTTTGTATATTATTATTATTGTAATTTTTGAACATTATATAGATAATGTATATTTTACCTATTATATATATATTATTATGTATTTACAGATATTTCCGTGCTTTTTCGTGGATTTTTATTATTCAATAAAAGCAAATGGATAATACATGATTTTTTAATACATTGTTTCTGAATCGGTTTTTTTTTCTGTTGACAAAAATCTTTGTGACAAGTAACAAAATATTAAAAACAATTAAACTGAATAGTTTTTTAATTATAATAAAGTCATAAAAGTTTTAAAATAATTTGTTCGTTCTAAATGCCTAATTCGATTTTACACACACCGTTTTAAATGGGTAAAATAGCGTTTCACGCATGTGTGTTGGTACAATTTTGACGCACTACAAACGGTGCGTAAAATCGAATTTTACGCCTACTATAAAAAAACTATCGTATAAGAATGTTATTGGTCAATGCATGAATATACCAAATATTTCCAAACATAGTCATATTTTCATTAAATAAATCTTGAGTATATATCTAGTAAATAAATAAACTTGCAGTTATAATGACGTAACAATCGATTTGTATTATACTATATATTGCGTATATCTTATACAAGTATAATACAGCTTCCGTTTTCATCACGCACAAACATCTAAAAAATTACTCACATTTGTAAACGCATTGAAATGTGTTGACCATTAACTGCAGTTAAATAGATTATCTGGCAACCGTAGCATATTCATGGCCATCCATGGTATACCACCCATAATCTACTTCTATGAACCGATATTTCCTGAACAACATAAAGATGCGGGTGGCGTCCAAAATTACGTAAACGTATCGAGATAGATGCCTAAAATGCACCCTGTCACGGTTATTTATACGCAGTTGCATTCCTATAAGTGCTTTGGATTTTTAACGCAATTTTTTGTATTATTTAAGAACCTTGTAAACACCTTTCCTTGACTTTTCTAGAAACATTTCAAGTTTCAAAATGTGGTGCCATGTTTTTTGGTGGACGTTCGGTTTTAATATTTCCCTTTTTTGTTATAAGGGACACGTCGTATATTAACTTTTGTAAAACTTCCTACCCCCCCCCCCCCTCCTCTACCCCTTCTCCTTATTTTCTAGGTTTTTTATGATTTATAGTTTTTGTTAAAATTAGAATGACTAGATTTTTTGTTTAATTTCTAACGCTATAGCGTTTTGTCAATAATCAACCAAGAATTTAATATTTTTTGATACAGGCTAATCTGATAATAAAAATATATATAACACGCAATGTTTGTTTTATTAACGTCTGAAACTTCTATTATAAGCATATCTCGAAATTTTCAATTTTTTACTTCCACCGAAGCGAAGGTCAATTTTTTTTCATAAATTTATCGGTGTTTCAGAATACAAAAATGCACACAAGACATTTCGGTTAGCGATCTTGTGCGTACATATGCGCACAATACGATGCTCTGTGATGTAGCTCAGGAACCAATCAATGAATGAAATTGTGCAACCTTTTTTTAAGTGCGTTATAGTGGCTAAAGTTGATTTTGGAAAATATTCACACTAAGATGGAGGCGTGGTTGTAAATTAACTAATTTACCAATTAGAAGTGGAGATATCTTTAATTCACTGGCGAAAACAAAAATGACATTTTCGCCGACATGGAATCAAACTCAAGTTTCTCACTCAATTTTTGACGAATCAACAGTTGAAATAATGGTAAAAAAGATAGTCAAAAAATGTGCACTTTAGAATCTAAATTTTACGATAACTTTAATAAGTAATTTTGTTTGTATAGGCAAGACATTTTCTATAATTTTTAATATTTTTATTTTTTTATTAATTGTGATTTAAATAAAAAAAATATGATAAAAAATATAAAGATATTACTATGTAAATGAAGGAATATTATGCATTATTACTCTATCTTCCTTTCAACACTAACTTTTTAAATTCCTGAAATATAAATTAAGTTTACTAATGTGGTTTTTTATTTATTTATGCATGATATTCATTCATGTTTGATAATGTTACATGTCATTTACGAAATAGTGGAAAATCTGGCCAACTTCAAAAGATTGGCTTAATTTACTCGCAAATTTAAGAGAAATATCCTCTCTAACTTTACTGAAGTGACAATTATTTACTCGAATAAGATTTGAAATTCCTATCTTTTAATCAAGCCAAAAAAAGTGTTGACTCTACCTATATTAATTGAATTTCCATTAACTTAAATCCGATGTTTTATCCGATGTTTTACTCCAAATGACTGACATACAAGAAAAAGAGTATTTAAAAGAAATTTCTTTCAATTCCTTCATTTTCATTCATTCGAGTTTATAGTAAATATAACTGACATAGTAGACAAATTTGCATCGTTTTTCATTTTTAAACGGCAGGACGAACCGATGACAGTGAAAACCATCGACTAATTTAGCTTTCAAAGCATTTCTTTGTATAAATTTCTCTTTAACAGGCAATACATATATCAAACATTTCAAAATGATATCAAGATTATATGAAAGTTTCATTTGACGTCCTAACAAAAACCCCACTTTTCTCTTGTCATTTTTTTTTGACGTACTAATCAAACAACAATGCAAAAAGTAATTAATTACTTTCTTCCGATGGGCTCACGTCCCTAACAAGCGTCTACGTCTCGCTTCCCGCAAATTCACCGACCGTGGGTCCCAAAACGCACACTAATCATCTAGCTGTGACCATGATAAATTGCACAGGCCTAAGATTTGAAATCGAAACATTTTTTATAAGAAACCTATGCGTTTTCGCTACTGTCGTGTTCGCCAAGAAAATGCACCTAACCTCGGCGACAGTAGTGACAGGTGCATAGTAGGTAGTGACTGGGAGACGCTGCGCGTCGAATCTTATAGGGGTTCTCTTGTGGGGTTTACGGTTGTGGTCGACACTCGCCATGGGGCACGGGGCCACCATAAATAAGGAAGAAACTGTGCCTCCCATAGCGACCGTAAATCAAGGGAGAATAACAATTCGAGACGAGAGAATGAACAGACGGGAGCAAAAATCACGGAATGCGTGAAAACAATGTGACTTGCAGAATCGACGTAATTCACCAAATAACCTGGACTTTTAAGAATTACGCCTCTCGGTAGAAAGAGCAATTATGAAGGTGGTCGTCGAGGACTCTTTCAGAGGTGAAGTTATGTTTTACTTCCGTGAATCTACGTTAAATATCCGGATTACACCGTCTGTCCAGGCGAGGGAACCGATTTTTTTTGCTCGATCCGTGACCAGCGGTTAGATTTACAACTGTTGTCGTTGGTGCGTATAGTTTACAAGAATGACAAAAACCAGTTCAGATATGTCGAGTATGTCGTTTTTTTCGACTTCCGCCTTTTGACGGCTGACCTCGAAACAGAATACCTTGCGGAGAAGAGCTTCCGCGTTATTTTTTGAATGCAACAGGAGGAACCGATCGCATTCCATTGATGATTGCGCAGTAACAGAGTTTCGCGAAAGTTCTCGGAAAAATGCAGTTGAAGTATTAGTCATCTGACACTTTCGAACGAGATTACTGAAGCTTCTGCTTGCGATTCGAGAATTCATTCAAAAATGTGGACTAATTTTCAATATGGATCGAATATGGATTGAAAATCAACAAGGATCAATTTATAACAAAATAATTTGATTCGGACGTTTTATCTATTTTTTTGTCTATTCTATTTTAATATGCTTATTCAAATTTTAAAAAAATATTCTTAGTATTTACATTACAACTATTGAAATGAATGTTGTCTGGAAAATTTTCATGAAATATATACCTACATTCTGTCTGTGCGAAAATGAAAAAGGCTAAAAGTCTTGCATGTAAATAAATAAACACATTTTTTATATAATAATACATAAATTATCATAAAAATAATTTTTAAACAATTGTCTATATATACTTCATGTTTATTTAGAAAATTTTAAAATCTTGTACATTGATAAGTCGTATAAAATCTTTTACACGAGAGAGCAAGTGATCCTTTAAAATTCTTGAGTTTTAAAAACATTTTTATTTATCCGTAAAGAGAACTTCAGTTATTGTTAATAAAAGTTTGAAATAAATCATTTTTGATCATTTCAAATTTTTGCCTGAACAATAATCCCCTTTTCCCAATAAATTTCTTCGTGTGATAACATAAACTCTTCTAAAATGTTGAATTTTTTAAGAACGAAAACTGTAATTTTTGCTTCTTCTGGAGTCAAGTTCCAAGTACCAAAAGTTAAAAATCCATTTGTATAATGGAACGACTTAATTTTCACTCCGAGAAATTTAAAAACTTCCTTTACTACTTATAAAAAGATTTAAGAAGGCTCGATATTCGAAAAACAAATTCGTTTTGTAAAAGTAAAGCGCCCGCCTACGCATCGACCGAGCGACGATCAAGTCGGCAGTATATATTACAGTCTGTTTATATCCCAGAGATAAAGATTCTCTATATAACATAACCGAATGAATTTTTCGAAATTAAATTTCTATCGGGTATAATAATTTTAAAAATCATGAGTAAAAACATAAATATTTGAAAACCAATCGCTGTATTTGACGTTGGCGTATGAAATATTAAAGACTCGTTCGGTAGAGTTACAATCTTTTTGTTGAGAAAATACGTGGTCTTGCTTGAAATTCCTTGATTTTACAAAATTACTACTTTTTAATACGGAAAATTTATAAACAGATAAGCTATTAGATAAATGATTTTTGCTCCTTTTAATGTTTGTTTGAAAAACGCAGTAATAACATTTCAAATCTTGAAAATATAATAAAATATTTCCTTCCAAGTCTTATTATCATTTTCCGATATCCACCCTGCCCTTAAGTCAATACACTCGACATCGGTATAAATCACGTGCACCGAAAAATTCGTTGCGTAACTGTGGTTACATAAATCTGATCAATAAGTCCGGTAAGTAACAACCGTATTTCAATGTCCCACTTTGAAAAATATCCATACATAATTTGTTTTGCTTGATTATTTACACGATAACGTACTGTTATATGCGACTGAGGCCCAAATCTGCGTGGCAGAGACGCTGACGTCGTAGAGTCCTCCAACGATACGTTTGTTTTTGTCAGCAATTTCGGTACCGAAACCGCGTGTCCTACAATCACAAAAAAGAAACGGGAATCTGTGCCAGGGTATCGCCAACTTAGACATTGCGGTACACACGCGACCCGTCTGCTCCAGGTAACGTACGGAGAACTCGGTTTCGAGTTGCAACTCGTAATTTCCATTTCTACGAATTGCTTCCGAATTTCAAGAGTAGGTAATTTTCGTTAACTCGTTGCTACGGAAGCAGAGATTGAAACAACTGTATTTTTACGATGTCTTTACGAGAGTCATTCATTCTGAATAGAGGAGATTCTAAGGGGTATAACATGAAACGTCATAATTTGCGATGTTAAAAGTCTTGATGAATGCCACGCACATCAGTCATTGTGCCATTTTAAATAGTACTTCTTTTTCCGTGTGAATGCCAAATTTAGTTTCGAGATGCTTTTTTGCCAAATAAATAGCACATTTTTACATTTTTTTTAGCATTGTGTATTTTGAACCGACTTTTCTCCGTTTTGGCTTCGGTAATTAATTTTAGAACAGTTTTTGAGTTTTTAATTATGCGGAGTACTTGAGAAGCTTCTTCTGTTTTTTTTTTTCAATTTATTTATTTCACGTTGCGTGTTGATTTTTTACGTTAAGTTTCTTATCTAGATTATATGATTACAGCTCTGCTTACAATTCCAAATTGATATATAACTCGGATTTATAATGAATTACAAACGAACCGAATCATTGAAAAAAATAGATTCCCTAATATTTTACGCAGTTTTCGTTTTAAAATTTAGATATCGTTGAAATATATTTTTTTTTTTGTAAGTACCTTTTTCGTATATTTCTTCCGTTCATTTTTTTCGTTTTTAAAGTAGTGATTTAATATATTTGAGTTTTTCTAGTTCTTGAAATTTTCAATAAATCCGTATCGGTTTATGACATTATTTTTTATTTTTTTTCTGATAGTTTGAAAGAAATTGTCATTATTTACCGAAAATTCTAATGTTTTTCCATGCTTTTTTTCATTTATTACGTTTTTGATCCATTTTTAATTTTTGTGAACAATTTTTTTTTTAATATATTTTTAATATTTCGACATTTATTTTGCAAAACCGCAAATTGTTGCTTATTGGCATTGCAGTTTACTTGCAACTACAATTCCTGAAAATTTTTCTTTGATATTTTAAAATAAATATTTCTCATTTTACATTTTACAAAAATCTATAATAATATTCATCAAATATTCTGATTACATTAGCAAATTATACGCGATGCGATTCATGATATTGATGACTATCAATATTGCATTTCAAAATTTATCATTATTTTTAATTTTGTCAAGAATTTTCGTAGTTGATTATTATTCATCTATATTGTTTTTTTATTAAACTTTTGTCCTAATTTCAATTTGTTTGTTGTTTTTGATAATTTGACAATTACGTATACGACAAAAGTAGAATTTTCTATACTACAAAAAAAAAAAAAAATGCTCCAGAAATTGTTTCGACATTTTTTGGCACGAAAGTTCAATTGTAATTGCAGTTGTTAAACAAATAATGTTTACTGACTTAAATTTTTGTCAGTTATAAAAAAATATAATAAATAATAATTTTTTCTATATTCCTTTCACTGAAATACTTTCTTCCATGACTTCTAGATATCATCCTTCTCCAAATCATCACTTTAGTGTATTAAGGTTTTTTATTCCACGCTGTGATCAAAACACAAGCATTCCGAAACACATATTTAGAATGTCCCAATGTATAAGTGCAAAATATAGTAAAATATAAGTGGCTATATACAAGTAAAATCACTATATAAATTAATTTTCGTCTACAGATTGGTGATTAATGAGATCAGCTTTCGAACAAGACAAAGGAAATTCTTGTAAATTGCGTAAGATATCTGCATGGTATATTGCTATACAGCTAACTCCTGAAAAATGCACGCAGACGCGGTGGGCCGTATTAGAAACCGAGCACAACGTATCGTGACGTGTATAGGAACGCCGCGGGCCTACGCAGTGCCCCTGTAGACGACGAATCTATCAGAAGCAGCTGCGGACCCTGCATTCACGATTCTTGAGAAAGTTTTGCATATATACAAGCGGTAGCCGCTATCGATATACCATTGACAAATGTATCCTTGCAGAAATCCATTAATCCGAATCCGAAAGTAGATCTGTATGCTTTTTCGAGGGACACTTTTATGTCTTTCTTTACAGATGTCGAAATTGCGCAATACACCGTATACTTTGGTTTTCTAAATCCGACAAAAGGATATTTAATAACAAAATAGTAAGTTTGTTTAATTCACTTACACCCACCCTGGTAGAAATGAAAACATTTCTTATAGCCAATTCTTAGACAGTTCAGATATTTACCATGTTAAAGGCATAGGAGAAATGGATAGTGTAAGAAAAAAATGGATAGATTTCTACTAGGGCATATATATATATATTAAGCAATTGAATTTATGACAATTATACAAAATAATTTCTTAGTAATAAATTTGAAAAAATCCCTGCAAAGGATTATTTGGGATAGTTAACAAAAAAAAAATGTGAAACCAAAAAAATGATACTTTTTTAAAGTCGATTTTTTAACATTAACCTCTCTTTCTCCCTTCAAAATGATTTTTAAATATAATTTCTCCGCAGTTTTTAAAAATTGTACGAACGTTATTTCGATGTGATAGAATTTTCGGTACCATTGTTGCGCATTATCATTGTTGCGTTGCTTTGCTTCCATAGATATACAAACCAAGATTATATTATAAACGATTTCAACTTTCAACACCCCGGACACAATAAAAAAATACTTCTTTTTCACATGAATAATGATACAGCCATATACTCGATTCAGATCAATCTAGCCTCATGTTGCCCGGTTGATTAATTGATTTCAAAAACGCTTCGAAGTAGGAACGAAATCGCGTATCCATTTAGAAAGCCTACAATCAATTTAAGCACGACGTATCAACGAGTTATAGGCTTATCGCGACATCAGCCTATTTTGCTGCGTGCAAAATTGCCACTATAGTGCCTAAAAAAAGAAAAAAGAAAAAAAATCAAAGACAAAAACATTTGCGTGCAGCAAACTTCGTCCCCCGCAGCAGTTCAGGTTTGGATCGGACACGCGTAACCTTTTCGAAGCTGATGTGTGTGATCGAGGGGAGTAAATCTTGTGCCATTCTGGTGCGACATAATTATATGTTGAATTTTTCATCTGGGCATTTGATAGTGTAGTGTTCAACTTTCCCCTCGTCACTGTTCATTAAACACGCTCGAGTAAATTTATTTCCGCGTCATTTCAGCATCTTTAATACCGATTTGTGGTAGGAGTCCGATTGAACAAGTTTTCTTTCAAGTATACTACGCTTTCTGCATTCAATCGCGGCACACAATAAGGTGTTTTAAATCATGCTAGAGGGTTGAAAGAATAAATTAATTGTATTCATTAAGAAAAATATCCATAGCCATCAAATATTTACACGAATTAATTTCTACAATTAATACTAATTATCGCTTAAAATATTTTATTATATCAGGATTTTTTACTTATTTTTTTTTATCACTAAATTTGATGTTATCAATAATATATTTTTTCTAAAATACGTAATAAAAATAAATTGGAAATTCGATATTTAAATTATTTGCATTTTAAAGAATTTAATTATTTTCCAATTCACTAAAAATAACTTTTTACCATTTCCGTTTTCAAGATGTCTTATCAATTTTTGGTTTTCAATTCGATTATGCAACATTCATCAATATAATATATCCAATTTAATTATAATAACAGTTATATGCACATATATACGATATTAATGCAACAATCATAAATTAGAGGAATAAAATGATAATACGTAATACACGAGAAAGGGACAATTTAATTCATTAAAAACTTATTGAATAAATTATTCTCCAATCATCTAATATACATCGATTGCAACATGTACGCCCCTGCAGCGCTCGCGATTGTAAAAGAGAAATGATGATTCATAAATTGGTCGTAGTACGCGTAATTGTGTACGAAACGCTATACATGAAAAATGCCAGAATCGAACTAATCGCACAGTCCTTGCAAAACATCGGCAATAATCGTTAACCGATGACAGATAAGACCTGAGAATTCGAATTATTAAATCGTACCGAAACTACAAGAAATCAGAGGAATGAATCGTTGAAAACTGTAATGCGATCTAACTGAAATTATACGATTAGACCGTCGACGTTTTAAAAATTATCCATCGCTCTAATGGACTCTATATATACGGGGATAAAAACGGGGCTATCGTTGCTCCGTATCGTTCCTGAGGTCCTGCCTGCGAGAAAAGCGCGAACCAGGAAGAGAAACGGCTCGCGAAAATCATTCATATAAAATAACGGCAAGAACGAGACGAATGAAATTGCAACACGCCTCTATTAAAATTCTGCAATAGATAAGGCGGAGCTCGAATTCGAACGTACACACACACACACAGTACCGTATATAGAGAACCGCATCGTGCGAAATCGCAATTAGCTTTCGAAAGTTCGTTGTACTCTTCGCGCGAACATGCCGTATAAGTATATATGTATATATATGTATGTATGCATATAGGCGCGAGGGCGAAATAAAATGTCCGCTATCTCGTTATGCCCGACGGTTTCGACGGAACGCAAAAAATTGTCTTCCCTCCCCGGCCTTGCGAAACGCCGCGGTCTGTGTATCGCGTTGCCAGCCTTTTAGATGAAAACGCCAAGTCGCTCGGGTGACGAGTATGAAATATTGCTCGGACAGGCATAAATAAACGGCTACCCGATGTGGAAAACAAGATAACTCCGGAAGCTCGAGCTTCGTATTTTGTCCCGAACGTTTCAGATTTTTATCTGCGCCCCTTTTCAATAGCCGTGAAAAATGGCAGGGTGATGATCGTAATTACGACAGATGACATGAATGAAAGATGCCAAGACTAGTGGCACGATTATGATGTCGTTTAATCAAATTCTCCGTTTTTTTTTTTTGGTCTTCTTTCAATCTTATAGTTATTATTGGTGCCGATTGAAAGTTGATCGTTGTCAACTGCATTAGTTATGAATGAAGGTCGAATACGTCATGACTATTAACATTTAGGACTTGATTATATTTGACATTTGGTAAACAAGATACAATTTCTTAGCATAAATGACTGAAAACAATGGAATTTTCTGTGAGCACATATAAAGTTAGTCGTAAATAGTAATTGTTAAGTATGGAATGGATTCGTTTTATTTTTGAAGAACCAATTGTAGCATATTAAGATTTAAATGACAATGAGCCGTTATCAACGTTATGTTTATTTTCTCTGTTAAGAAAATAAAATTTGATTTCTTACGTACGACTTTAAATAGTTGACTGCTTAATAGTTATTGAGAAAACTGACTTGATATAGTTGACAAGTATCCCAAAATAGTCCGATTTTAGTCACAGTGGGTTGTAATAGATATGTCAGCATTTAATAGTCTTAAAATCGTCATTTTTTGTCTTTCAATTTCAGTTGGTTCATCCCTAGTAGAAAATGAGCCCAGTTTTTGTCTACTTTCTGTCCAGTTTGCTTTTTTCCCATGTTAACGGTATATTTCTGTTTATTATATACTGTTGCATATATGCAATAAAAATAAAATAACTGGGCAGTGTAACAGAAAACTGGACAGATTTCTACCAGGGATGTTGACTTATAATCGGATAATCGAATACAATTGATTGTGCCCAAGTAAAGTCAACCGGAGCTGTAGAGTAATAGCCATCAAAACAAAATTCCGAGACATTACCTATATTCTACGATCCTGCAAATCAAATAATTATTATTACCATCATTATTATACCAGTGTAAAAAATTTTAATTCTTTCAGAATATAGCCTCAGTAATTTGTTTCAAACCAATAATGCTTAAAAAGTTATATACAATTTTTTTGAAGACTAAAAAAAAATATAAGCTTTTTCAAAACAAAAAACAAAAAAAGAAATGCTTAGATTGAAAATTTCCTATATATAATTCATCGAGGATTACACTGGAACATTTTGAAATATTTTTTTTATTTCAATTTTTTGAAATATAATATATTTTTTGATGAATTCTAAGTATTTTTTTGTATGCAATTTCCAAAAGTTGGTGTAATTAGTTGACAGTTTCCGAGACAACAAATTCAAAATTTTATATATACATATATAATGTATCTACCATCAATCCATAAAAATTGACCGATTCGACTTTTTTTTTGTCATATCGAATTGCACCCTTTTATGATCGGAAAGATGACAAGAAATGCAGTAAATTAATCGCTTCATTCGTTGTATACAATGAAACTTTGTCGCGGGGGCGGACAGCCTGGAATTTTTCCGAAGCGCCATCAGCGCAGTTTTGTCATATCAAAATGCAATCACGCATTTCGCCACCAATTGGCGAGTCTCTATTAGTTTCGTTCCAAGTGAAAGCGTGAACGAACAACGCGTGTACCTTGATACGGATAGGCAAAGAGCGTTTTCGGTCCGTGCATGGGATATCTCGTAATAGGACATAGTCTGCCATATATATATATACACACACACAGTATATATATATATATATATGTATACACAAGCGCGAAATGCGCGACTCGCTGTTCCCGCACTTTTGGCCTACATTTCTCTCGATTTTTATGGACACAGGTTGATACGTACAACACAAAAGCACACGCGGAGGCGAACTAATAGGGGCTCCGCAATTATGACGGAAAGGAACGCGTTGATATATATACGGTATGTGTTGTATACGTTTTGTACGTCGACGTCTTGCGGTTGCTAAATAATCGTATATTATTAATTAATAGTCACTGTACTAGTAAACGTATATGAAAATAATTCGACGCTATTAATACGCAGAATAAATTACTTGCCAGATCCTATAACGTTCACTGACGTTTACTTTATATTTATTACAAAATAAGAGAGAAAGTTTATTAATATCGAATAATAATGATTGAACAAGCGTTACAGCTGAGCGTATAGCATGCAAACTTAAATGCGCCCTAAGGGAAATCGATTCAAATAAGGTTTATTAAGTAATCTATTTGTATACGTTAAACGACTGCTATGACTACCTTCTCAATTTGTTTTATGCTTTTGTTTATGACGTCATTTTAAGAATGGCTTTATTTTTTTATTTTACCTGTAGCCTACTCTTTAACATTTTTTGAGTGATATGTCACTCATTATAATAGTAATATTTCACATTTTCTAGAGTGATATTTCACTCTATTTTGTAGTGATTCGGAGAATTTACATTCCAGAACGAGTGAAATTTAAAATATTTAAACTCACTCTTTTAAGCGTGTCTCAATTTTCAGTCTTCGTAGTGTAAAATTTCACTTAAAAAAATTGATAGAGAGCAAAGTTTCACTGAACTATATTAAATAATTTCATTGGACTATTTTGAGTCATTAGAACCAACGTTCCCTCTAACTGTGTGGCTAATTTTTAACGCATTTTACGCATGCACTTTTTAAAGTTATACTTTCGTAATTATTGCGTTTGATTAAGTTCATTATAAAAATAAATATAATTATTTTTGAAGGCGAATTGTTATAAGAATGAAACGAAAGTTAAAATAACCAAGTTTTTTCAATGTTTTAATACACTGACCTTGGTGATCGAAGAGTTTACCTGTTGGGAGGAAAGCCGTACTATACACCTATATATTTTGTTTCAGAAGCATTGGTCTCTACTATAACTACACATATTCTTGAATTATTGATATTATTATCTGCCTTTGTATACAATAATAATAATACTTACCAACATATTGTATTAAACGTAATCTCAGTCTCATAATATACATATATAATTATAAGTAAGAAGCATTGTCCGCTCGAGCGCGGAAAATCGTAACGCGTGGCGCAACCACCACGTGACGAGGGAGAACGGGGCCGGTTGTAAATACGTCGCCAAGATGCTGCTTAATATTTTTTGTCATTGAGCGAGACATAAATTGAAAGTAACGTCACGTCTCCTCAAACTGCGTGAATTATGGGTTCGCTGACTTACTTTATGGAAATGAGCGAAATAATTACACCGTAATTACGGCACGTGTATCTGCGTGCATATACCTATATATACATAAGGAGCGCGTGCGTGCGTGTCCGTGTATCGTATGTAGTAGGCTGAGTCGGTAAGTGCCAATTGTATGCAATCGCGGTTTTGTAAATAAAATGTCGGCGGATGAAAAAATGCGAAATGAGCCTATAAAATTACACGTGAGATAATCAAATAATAAGTCTTTTTGCTTTATATGTGTATTAGTCGGCGATTGCTTTGTATATAATTGTGTATATTCTATATAATTGCATAATTTATAGGCGAGGCTCGCGGTATTATTAACGATGTATTTATGGACTTTATATATAAATATTTAAAATCCCGATGACATATAGATGTTTATTAAAACGTACAAGTATTGCGCTGGAATAAAAATTTTCTCGGCGCGACTGCGTTAACTTATGAAACTTGCGAAGATTGTTAATTAATAATTGTATAGTTTAGAATTCTCGTTAGAAAGAGGTATATTGCTCTTATAAGAGGAGTATAAAATGAATAAACAAAGCGCGCGTGTGTTGTCGTGGATATAGTCATAATCGTCTTTCTTCGCACCTAAAGCATTTCAATTTTTGAAAAATTGAATTTCGGACTCAATTATATTTGAATTGCATATTCAATTTAACATTCGATTCGATAAAAGCACATCACATTTCGATAATACCTACATTTCGGCGGAATAAAGAAAAGTGTTTCAAAATTAAGATTTAAAAATTGTTTCTAGACGATTTTAAACGAAAAATGACACGTGCATCGCGTATCATTAGCGGTTAGTGTTTTTCATTCCAGTGCGTTCAACGAGGACGCGCCATCGCACACGTTCGAAAGGTGGCGACGATATGTCACGTAACACACTTTGAAACTACGTTGCAATAAACGATAATATAAGACTACAGAAGCACGACACGCAATATCGGTCAGGAGCACCTGATTTCGATGTAAACAATCTTTACGACTTTGCGTAAGGATACCCGATTATCGTCTTTCCAATAAGCTTTCAGTAAATTATATTTTTTACAAAGAATACGTACTAACTATATATATTCACATGATTTCGTAATAAACAATAAAACAAACATAACAATTTGAAAAGTGCGCGGTCTTTCTGAAAAAAAAACCGCGAAGAATACGTCGCATTTGTCTCACTCTGCGACATAACCTGTTTCGATTAAATCGTTTGGAACGAACCACGACGAATTCTGTCGAGATTTTCGTGCAGCCAACGGTATAAATATGAATTTTCGAGTCGAAACGATAAATACGTTGGCGATTATATGAATTTCGACGACCCACGAGAAACAATATATCAGCGGCACAAAGGATTAACTTTTTACAGGTTTCTCTATATACACACCATAATATGCGCGCGTCTAAATTCTGCGTTTACAGCGGAGGTTTCGACAATCGCGTCAGAATTTCGCTCATTGTATAACGATCCGGCTATTGCGCAGTTAGATGGATGGAAAGAGATTGAAAAAGAAAGTAGTACTAAGAAATCAGCAACGTGCACGTTACTTTGTTGTCTTGACAATTGGAACGACACGCGAAAGTTCAATAACATTATGTGTACGATTGAGATAATTGCCGCATGAACAATTTACCATTGTATTATTGATTTATATATTGACTCCGTAATTGCATTATGTAAATTGCCACGAGATGTGAAAGAAAAGATTTATTTTCACGGTGTATCTGAGTTTGTTTTTTTTAACGTAAATACTTACTGAAGTGAAGTAGTTTGTGCGCAAGCGATTGAGGGAGAGTCGTTTATTAACTTACCTGTAACAGAAAGAAAATGGTTCATTACAAAAAGTGATAATATTATGTATTGGAACAAATGCGATAATAACTACAATAAATTAAAAAAAAAACTATTTCAGGGAATTATCATATTAATTACGACACACTGCAAGAACATAGGCGTTATCGTCAAATGTTTATCGTATATTGTCAACAGTGTAATCTTGTTATATTGTTTTTTTTTTTTATGTTTAATAACTTTGTAACGATAATTTATTAAAACTTGTTGAAAAGTTTATCATTTTTTAAATTATATTTTATCTTGTTAATTTTGCCAATTCATCATACCGCACCTGTTAACTTTTGTCAGTTTGTTGGTTTTGCCTGCTTATTTCACATTTAACAACTCTAATATATATACTTTATGCCGGCGTTTTTGCCTCATTTTTATCACTGCTTGTAAAAAAAATGTATAAAACATTCTCAAAGTAACAATTTATCAACATTTACCAATTTGCGTCAATTGTCATCTCTTATTGATTTTCAGATTATATCAATTTCTAACGAATCTTAATAATCTTAAGGCATTCTTTAATAAATTTTTAATGATGTAGTCGAATTTGCACATTTTTCTTATTTTCATATGTTTATTATCAAAGTTTAGAAGTTTTCACGATTTTCTTTTAGTTCATTACTTTTTCAAATTTTAATCTATTTTTGTCGACTATTAAAGCAACAATAAGTTTTAATTAATTTCTCAAATTATAATAAAAATATGTAAGTAAATTTAATATTTTCTAGAAATTTTTGCATTTTATCATTATTTCTGGGTTAGGTTAATTTTTGCTAATTTTATACGTCAGTTATTTTTATATGTATTAGAATTTTTTGTCTATATTTGACGACTTTTATTATATTTTAGACTTTTTTTTATTAAGTGCATTAGTCACTATTTACGATTTATTCGAATGATACTTTTTTCCGTTTTAATCCGTTTACGTATATGCCTGCTCTTTTTGAGATATTTTTCTTTATTTTGATCGTTCTGTTCAATTTAGCAACACATTTCGTTTTCTTTACCTTCACTTGTTCATATTGATTTTGTCCATGTTCATTTAATGAAATTATTTTAATTTTTGGCTAAGTTTGTGAGATTTTATTCGTCCTGGAATTCGTTCATTTCTTTTTTTGATTTTTACATTTTTATTTTATTTGATTTTTTTATTTAATTTGATTTTTAATTTGATTTTTATTCATTTATTTATTTTTTTTTTTCAATTACCTTTAATCATCTTATGTACTTTTCATCAGTGTTACTATGTTTTTGTCGACTTTTATTCATTTTTGTGACTTTTTATTTTGTCCTTTCCTTCATTTTATTTATTTATTTTTGTTACGTTGTTCTTTGAATTGATCCATTTGCGTTCATTTTCATTTGTGTCAACAATTTTTTTCAACTCGTCTTCTTAATTTGATTATTACACTATTTACACCGTTTCCAGTGGACGTCCAATATACATCATTGTACATCCAGTTGTCACTGGTGAGTATATCCATAATGTCCATATGTAATGGGCGTGCAGTGCATGTATAGAATGGGATTTAACTTAAATAGGTTTCTAATGGACAGAATTTTCAAGAAAATTGATCGTCCAATGTACGTGTAGTGAGTCTAGGCGTCTACTATTCGCACCTATCTGGACATCCAATGTACGTCCAACTTTTGTACATACCTTCCAAGTTTTATAGAAGATCGAATTAGAGAAGCCGACCTTATTTTCCGACTTTTCTCGCGTTGACGATTTGAAAGTAATAAGAATTTGAAAAAAAAACACAAGCGTCCACTGGAAAAATTATTATTATGATAACCATACTGTATTAGTTGTCACAACCATGCTTGTGGTTGACATGACAATTTTTATATGGTTGGTTCAGTCATTGGACCGAATCCATTATTTTCCCATCGCTTAAAGAGAACAAATACCAGGCATCGTATACTCTCGATCTCTGTCGTGTTTATGTCAGTATATATGTAGGGAATTAAAAGCACGGCCGCATCGCGATCGACCGAGCAATCGGCGTGCCTGTCTGTCGGTGCGTCTGTCCATTCACCTCGTTCTCCACGTGCGAACCACGGCACTAAACTTTCGCGGGCCTTCTAACGGGGGGAAAATGCCCCAATGATGCCAGAGAGTGGGAAATATTGTTAAGACCGGCAATAATTCAGCAGCCGCGGCCTACACGCCAACATTTTTCACCTATATACAGGAGCGACTGGCACGTTTCTCCTGTTGGGTGTCTCTATCACGCAACAAAAGAGAGACATTTTACCGCAGGCACCGACCACGAAACGTCGGTCAGCGGTCGGCGCGAGACGTTTACGACGAAATTATATAGTGTTTGCATGAGTTCGAACCAATTTAACGCTGCCTTCGTAGATTGTTTTCAACGAGATAATAACGCGATTTTCGTGATTTCTGATCCCCAAGTCCCGGCGCATGAAATACGCGTTTTAATTAGTGGGAACGTAGTTGAATAACTGGCGACTTTTTGCGCGACCAAAAATTCATATGGCAAGCTAAAGTTCGTTCGGACGTACGTTGAATAGATAACTGATTTATTAAGCGAATTGTCAAAAGCTATTTCATTTCTACGATTGATTTATTTATTGCGTTTTATTTCGTTTGGCGTTTATTTGTATATATAAACCAGTCGACATTTTTATTTATTACCATTTACTATGTAATGATAGTTTTTATTACATTAATGAAAACATGTTATTGTCAATATGTTAAGCAAATATTTTTCTATTTGTTTTTTTCTTGCGTTGATTTGTACCAATTCATATCGTTTTTGCTAACTTTTATTTATTACCTATTTAATATTTTAATCACTTTACAGTAGTATACCTTCATCACCTTTTTATAGGTATTAATCAATTTTCATCGTTTTATTGTTTTTTCCATCAACTTATCAACCTTCTAAAAAAATTACAAATTGTTATATATTATATATAAATTTTTTGTTATCATTGTGCTATAAACAGCATACATTTTCATTAGAGTATAATGTAAAGATCAGAAACATTTGCAGCTATTGAAGGCTGATTGTAGAATCATTGATAATTTTTTTCTTCTTTTACGTTTCAAAATATATTTTAAGGTACTTTATAACAACTTTGATACTTTTAAAAAGATTTTATTATATGATTGTCAATTTATTTAATCGTTCTTTTTTTTTTAACTAATTATTTGAAAACTTAAAGTATAATTGGGAAATACTTGATTTTTGTAAATTTCAACTAATGTCTTATTGGAAAAGAACATGTCCGGCAGTATGATTCATGTATTTTGTAATAGCCATTTGCATAAACATCCTACAAATGTAGTTTCTCTTTACGAAGAATGTAAGGCGAAGTGAATTCGTTTCAAAGGCAACAGATAATAATATGCATACGAAACGAATGTAGATTCGACCGTTTATACTGAAAACATTTGAATTAATTTATTCTAATTCAGAGTATGTACTTTTGATGAAATTCTTTCCATTCCCTCGATAAACTGAAATTTCAATCTTAAAAGAATAAAAGATTCGCTATGACCAAGAGCAGTTCCAAGAAAGTTGGGAAGGGAAGCATATTATAGACACTATTATGTTACATATTTTTAATTTTAAAAATCAACTACATAAAATTCCTGTTATCCACTTCTCGCAATTATATATATATATATCATCTCAAAATTAATTTCCATAAGCCTTGAATCTATCGCAATAACAATAAACTTTGCGAGTATACTCTGGAATTTACTCCTTTTCTCAGCGCGCAACACTATTTGAGAAAGTCACCAATATTGCTCGCGGCGATGTTGAATCTGACGATATTATTTACAAAGTCGACTTAAGAATTAATAGCATACAATTATGCTCCGATCAACGACCTACGTTCTCTTCGTGTTGCTGAAATCTCACCTCGCGATAAATGTGCAACAGGACGTATATATGCGCCGATTAGCATACATGAATGCAGATATTTTATACCGTATAGTCGCAGTTATATATTTAATATTCATGTCATTCGGATGGCGGATTCCCATCCAACGCAAAGGAATCGTTTCTATAGATGTAACCTCACTCGGAAGAGATTTATGCGGCTGTCGATATACGACGACCGCGTATACACGAGTCGCGACTCGTAAAGTGCAAAAGCTCCGAGCTAGTATAGGAGGGCGACTTTTCCTTCACTTTCTGCGATATATCGATGTCCCGTCGTAAAACTCGTACAGATCGCGCGTGGCACTTTGCTTTTATCTTTGCTCTTTCAATTATCTTTTCATTCTTTCAATGCATGATTTCAACAAAACTTGTTGTTTTCTTTTGGTATTTTTTTTTTCATGATTTCTTCCGATATATCATTTTCTGATATTCCCGATTGTTTGTCAATACGTAACTTTTTTTTAACATTTTTGTCAAAGATTACAAATGATTAAATAAATATAGTTCGAGTCAGCAACCTTTTTTAGTCATCCTATCATTACAGACATGATCTTTTTATCAATATTGTTCTTTTCATTGTTTCGCACATTTAATCGTGTTTGTCATTGATAAGAGTGAAATAATTTTTTTTTTTACAAGACTTTTTAAAAGATACAGTAACAAAAGAATTAGGATTTGACGTTTTTCTTTGTATGGCTTTTTCTTAGTCACGTTTAAAAGTGTTTGTACATTTTTAATCGAGTGTGATGATTGCATCTTTGTCTTATCATTTTTTTATTTTTCGTTTCACCATTATTGTTTCCATGCTTTTTTGTTCGAAATTTCAATTTTCACTTGTTGCATGTCATTTTTAATATCCCTTGCATGGATTTAAATGTAATCTATCGGTAAATTAATTAATTTAAAATAATGGCACACAAATTATTACAAACGACGAATTAAAAAAAAAAAAGTAAATATAAGAGATTCAAAATAATTTTTTCCCGGCGCGATCGTGCAATTAAACATTTTAATCGAGCTTCTTCGCATATGAATTTTTAATCATACATAATATTAAAATATAAGAATTATTATAATTAAAATTAGTCATTGGATAAGTTCTGCTTTTACGTTGAATAGTTTATAAGATCACCGTTCATTCACCATCCTTCTCCCATAAATTCAACAACGTATTTAAATCACTATATGCCTTAATGAATTCCCTAGTAAACCCAACAATGGGCAAAATTCGTGAGTCGTAGAAATGGAAATGGACACGAAGCGCGAAGAGAGTGAAATTGCTGAATATAAATGCCTGCGGAAGCGTATGTTTACACGCGGTGAAAACAGTGATGATCGCGTGTCGCACGGTAAATAACCAAGTGCAACAAAATAGCATATCGTCAATTAGTCACAATGGTACTTTGTCGAGGATACGCTATAATTTACCAACTGCCCTCTTACATCCGACAGTCCGTTAGCTCATCGGGCGTACCACCTCGTCGCGTGCTATTTCAGATGCAGGGGCGACTCTCGCTCGCGCCAATCCTCGTCACGGTGGACCAACGTCCGCCAAAAACGATTTTGGCGGACATTATGTAGCTCCGCACGAATAATGAAGTCCCGACGTGATGACGATGCCATAAATCCTCCGCCTCTTATGCTCAGATACATCTTGATCTCTGCAAAATTTATGGTTTCCCGAGATCGAGTTGACTTTGATGCTTTGTTAGACGCGCTGGCCGCGCTGCGAATATGCGATATACCGTAATTCCTCGTCCGAGATAATGGTTACAAGTAGTACAAGCCATTATGTGGAAATGCCATTTCATGTAATCTAACCTCATGATTTTATACTCTAATTAATAATGGTGCTTTCTTAATTGTGCAATCATCCCGCAGTCACTTTCGTCGGTTTTCCTTCGTTTTCTTTCATTTATTACGTCATCATTTCTACATACGTTTCTTATTTACTTCAACCTTTGTTACATAAATATTACATTGTCTTACGGTAATGAGATTTTTTTCAAACGATTTTGTTTACTGTCGTCAATGACATTATAACTGTTTCGGATTTTTAAATTCGAGAATATCGCAAGTAAACTAATCATTATACAAGAATAAAGTATTACTTTTTTATAACTAGGGCAGAAAATGAGCAATTACTGTCGACTGAGAAAAATTAAAATAATATATACTTCTACAACAACATTGTGTATTTTCATACGCGTAACCTTTAATTGTTTTTTCATTCATTTTAAATACGAATAATACAAGTTGAAATTTGCAACTACCTCATGATGTCATGCGTGATGTTTATTCTAATTAGTCGAATGTTAAATCGTTTTGACTTGACAAAATACATCATGACAGTAACTCGTAAAAATTTTAACGCCCACTTTATATCTACCAACCAACAAAACCTATAAAAAGTAAGTAACAATCTATTTTGCAATAACAGAAACTGCTTAATGAACGTTTAAGATCCGGAACTCGCTCACCGTATAGTTGTGATGCATCATCGCGTCTAGAGATCGTTAGATCAAATTAGGGGAGGCTCGCAGCGATGATAATGATCGCGTCAGTGCCAAGTTGTTGTCCAGTCGGCCTGCGACCCGATTATCGAACAAACGAGCGGCTCGAGATGCGGGGTCGTGAACTGAAATCGGGTCTAATAGAATTTTAAATGCACGACTTTCCCCAGAGACCATTAAGCATAAAGGATTTGCAGTCTCTCATCCGGATGACGCTTTAGTGGCGGTTACATAATTTATTTCTTTTTTTTCTTTGTTTTAATTATCTAGCTTCAGCATAAAAAGTCTCGTATTTCGGTGCACTCGATGACGGATGATAATAAAATGGCAGAGAGTTATGGACTCTAAAAGATGTAGAATGTTGAAGGAGAACAATTTTACTGGATAATTTACCGAACTATTATTAATATTTCGATGGCAGACTTTTCCCACGAAAAATACGCCATTATCAGTTTAAATTTAAAATAGAGTTTTAGAAGTATACTATATTTTGTAATCAATTTTAATCTGTTAAAGAATCTAGAAAATATCTTGAATTATTTTAGTATATACTATATATACTATATACTTACTATAGTAAGTCTGCAGCAAGAGAATATTGATAATAAATTGAATATTACAACAGTTTAGTATTTGTAACCAGAGTTCTAAAGAACTTTCTTATCTACAAAAATTGTTAAATATTTGATTTACTGCCTATACACATTAATTGATGAAATGTAATTAACTTGAATTCCTCAATCTTAATATTTTTCAAACAATAAACATTTTAGTATTAAAGAGAGAATTGTAATTATCATTTTACAGGATTCATTTCCATTCTCGTATTTTCCTTAACTTGCTTCGTTTTTTAGTGATTGATTGTTAACATTATTATTGACCGAAATATAGTGAAACTACAAAAGTTTGATGTTCGAGTTAACATTTTCTTATATATTTCTTATATACTATACAATAATCGTTATAGTTTTGTTGCTATTGTTAGAATAATTGTAACTCACTGTAACGTTCGTGGAAACTTATCCAAGTTCTCAAAAATTATTTGAATGATTCAATACGAAGACTTTTACTAATTTTCCCTCGACATATTATTATAGTATTTGAAATCGAATTTAATTGCATAAAATATATACATTTTCAAAATTTCAATTATTTTTATCATATTTATCTTATCGCATCTTTAAACGTCGATAGATCGATAACTTAAATAAAATCGCTTATATTCCAAGAATTGTATATAAACGACCAATTTCTCAAATGCAGTAATTATTTCGCTAATTTTCAAGATTAATGATTTCCTGCAATTGAACGACATTGAACTGACAGCTATTGTTTCTTAGAGCGCTTCTTCTAATAAAAGACGTAAATACATTCTTAGCGGTGTCCACGGCTTCAAATACACTTCTTACGTCTTCGATTTTCTTCGACATACTGTGAAATTAATTGGCTTGCCGAGGACAATGCCTCGAACGTACACAACGCTTCAACATGAAATGCATCTATATATAAAGCCGGCGTGCTTGTGGAACAACATATATATATATATATATACGTTCATTACTCGTTTAAACCAATCAGTAAACTAATAGATTATAATTATTACATAATTAAATCGAACCAAAATGAAAATTAAAAATGTTTGGAAAAGTATAACAATGGCAACAGAATCCGAGAATTAAATTATTGTATTGTTAACCATGAGTGATTATAAAAGTGTATGATCATATACGTGACAATGCGTGAGATGTACATGTGTATTGTAATGAATCATGAAGTTTGATCGTTCATCGCAATATGTTTTACTGTAGAATGCTAAATAATCTTTACATTTCTTGGAGGGAAATTTTATTCTGCAAATAGTGAAAATTAAACCTCTCTTATGAAAGAGTGAATTTATATATACATATATAACATTTCGATATATATATATATATATATATTTAAACCTATTATGTAGAATTATGTCGAAAATAATGACACCTGCATTAAAATGCATGAGATATGCTATTATTATCTCTCTATGCTTTTACATTCAAAAATTCGAAGCTGATGTATGATCCATACGCCTCATAAAATATACATACATTCATTTACATAATATATATATGTGAAATTAGCGAATTTCAATAATGTTCGTGAATTCGTAACCATGAGTGATAATAAAAGTCTATGATCAGACATGACATGAATGCGCACATTCCTGTCGGCGAGCCGATCCGCGGGATTCTTTTTCCGCGGGCGAATTTTGGAACACTTTGCTGGACCCGCGGTGACGGTAACGATTTGGTTTCCCGGTCAAAACGGGTCCAATACCCCCGGGGGGGGGGGGAGACGGAGGGGGGGGGGGCCGCCGTGGGGCTGTGGTGGGGGGGGGGGGGGGGGGGGGGGGGGGGGGGGGGGGGGGGATTTTATCGGGAGCATAATCTCAGTAAAAATATCGGAGCGATATGGCGGAGGGACGACGACTTTCGAGGACTCGGCTCGTCTCGAGCGACTTCGGAGCCGCTCGGGTGTCCTCGGCCCCGAGCGGGTTAACGTCCGCTCACTGGGACACAACCGGCCGCTGCCTCGACAATCGTATCTGTGCACCTACACAAGCGCATAGGGTCGCGTGCATTTGCGCGCACATGCCTGCACACGTACACTGCGGCGGTACAGAGTGCGTATGCACGTGCACACATATACGTATAAATGTACGCCATGAGCGCGGCCTATAATAATCCGAATGTGGCGCGGTATCACGAAAAAAAAGGAAAGAAAAATCCCGGCGGGGCGACGAGCGAAAATAAGTGGAAAGTTTTCGTTTTCGATCTCGAACGTCCTTAATTACCCACGCGCGCGCGGCATGCGAGTTCCGAAACGAAAGGTTCGTATCGCTTTTGGAATACTAATTAATTTAATTATTACATGGCGTCATCCGCACAGCTGTGACATAACGCGCCGACACTGGGTCACGTAAGTTCGTCGGCTTCTGATTTTTCTATATCGAATGAGCCCGGCCGATATGCGTTCGTCGAATAACATCCCCCATTGGGCATGACGTGTTGGATGTAAAATATAAAAGCACGGGAAGTGACGACACTCGGTGTATGCTTATATATCCTTATGTTTATATACATTGTTTATTTTTATATTGTAAATGACGACGGTGACTCACGCTGTCACATTTATCTGCACAAATTTCAAGCTTTCCTCATTACACGATCGTTTATGATGCATCAGTCAGAGGGATGCATCAAGAACATCATTCTATTTCTGACATTCAAGGATGTCGTTTTATGCATAATTATATACGCATATCTTCGTGTTCAATTTCGTTGTCTGCTGAAGGACCATGCGAGATGATGTTCATTAGTAAATATACACTTAATAAATGTCATAGAGTGAAATATCACTCCAAGACACATATAGAGAGTATATTCAACAGAATTTTTTTTTTTTTTTTTTATTTATGCAATCTCAATCCATGCTAGGATTATTTTGCCAAAACATTAGCGTTGGAACAGAAAATTTACAATAATAGTACATTA
>JAPYZR010000317.1:0-61224 GCA_030522945.1 Trichopria nigra | reverse complement strand
AAAATAAAAAAAAAAAAAAAAAAAGAAAAAAAAAAAAAAAAAAAAAAAAAAAAAAAAAAAAAAAAAAAAAAAAAAACGTAACAACCTAGTGCGACCGGTCAAAGAAAGGAAAAAAAATGATAAAAAATATTTTACAAAATTTTTAATTCAAGAAAAAAATACATTTTTTTATTTGTTTATATAATAATCAAACAAAATGTACAGTTTTATCTCTTTTCAGCGATGGAAAAATTGCAGAGAAATATAGAAATAAAAACATTAAATAACGGTAATATAGTTAAGAACTGAATTGTCGACGTAATGTTCCTTTATTCATTGTTCTTTCATTGTGTCACTTATAGTACGTTGTATTACCTTTCCGGCAAATGCAACAATGATGTTCCAGTTACGCTCAGCTGACCTTCATTGATTATTTGTTACAAGACAATATATTGACCGCTTAAATAAAACCCAATCTAATATTTAATTTGCAGAAAAAACTGTAATGTTTTTAATTCCATATTTTTCGGCTTTTTTTATTTATATATTATATACAAATCTAGAAATTTTTACTTTTTGATAACTTAATTTTCAATGTATGAAGCCCATATTGAAAATATGTCAAATTTGTAATATCTTTGTCAACCAACCGTATATATTATTATTTAACAATAATATTGAAAGGTAGTGAATAAAAAGTAACCACATATATTCGTTATTGAAATAAATTAAATGTTGGATTAAGCGCCGTGACTTTGCCGATGACAAAATGTGCTAAAAATGCATTTTTGTATCCTTGATTTAATTTGTTCACACGTTAAGTAATAGTAAGTGAAGGCAAAAGGATGTGAACTCATTAGAATGCAAATTGCTGCTAGATAATAAAATCATGGTCAGGGAGTTCTTTTGTAGTATGTCATTGTTAATAAATTGAAAATAGATTTTTAATCTAATCGAAGATTTAATTGTCACTCGAAGACATTCAATAAATTGTTCGACATGCATACGCATTAATGAAAAATTATTCTTTTATTACGTTGATTATGCACATGCATATTTAATTTCTTAACACTGCAAAAATGTAATATTTTAAGTCAGTAAACAAAAAGACCATTAATTAACGTTTCGGCCAATATGAAGGCCTTTCTAAAAATTTATTGTCTAAAATGCAATATGAATTAACAAAAAAAAAAAAATATATATATATATAAAAAAACGATTATGTAGATACGATATTCAACCTTCCAGCTAAGTGCAGAGTGCGCAGTTGGAAATACGTATATTGTTTAATGAATAATCCGTGTTTAAAAAAATTATTTTAAAAAATAATAAAAATTTGAAAAATGCAGTTCAAAATTAAGGATGTGAAATTAAAACAAAGTTCGCAATATATACGACCGATATCGATGTAGGCATTTGATTCACACTGCACTTTACTCATTTTCGGCTTTAACAATGAATGACAATAAGACCACAGTTTACAGTTTACAGATGTTTATATATCGATGGTAACCTAACCGCAAGGTGCAATATTCCACACAGTGCGATGTTAGATGGATTCTTTCTTGAGGCACGTTAAACTTTAGTTCCAGTAATTCAAATGTGTTCTCTTTGTCATCTAATCTTTGCCTCGTTTTGAGATAAAGTGAAGAAAAGGCAAGGAGATGTTTTAAAATAGAATGACTCATTTTTAACGCCACTCACAAAAGATAATTATATAAAAGAAACATACAGATATCGATTTTTTTTTCAATGCGAAGAAAGGATTTATTCAATGGAATTTAGTTTAAGTATTCGTCGTTGCCTGTGTGATATTCTTTATCCTAAGGGTATTCAAATTTTCGAAGAAGTTTATTGTATTTCAAACTGGACAACCTCTGTGCTTAGAAAAATATCTCCAGTAAAAGTTCTATTTATCACTTTCAGTGCTAAAGAACGTTTTAAGACTAAAAAAAAGAAAGTTCAAACTTTTTTACCAGTCGCTTATATATGTATAGGTACACACATATATACGATCATTAACTTATTAACATTTCATAAATAAACTTCAAATTTATTCATCAATTAAAAAAAACAAATTTATAACTTAAGGTTCTTGCTTATATTAATCTTATCTTATATTTTGAGGTTAAAAATAACCTCAGATATTTTGAAGATAACTTTTATTGTTATTTACTAAATTTTCTTAAGCCCTACATTCCACGCGAGGAGGGTATATTCTAAGACAGATATATATGTATTCTTAAAATCTACAAGTTCCGACTCTTTTAACAGAGATTCGAGCGTATTTAAGAATATCTACCCAGGTTTCACAATTGCAATGAGTCGTCGCTAATACTTTCGTACACCCCGCGTCGGACATTTCAATTGTTTCTACGAAGCTCTCAAGGTCTAGACGTACTCAACAACCTGTCGACTATCTCCGCGCCTAGTCTTTCATATTCTAATCGTTTATGAAAGGAGCACAAAAAACATTGATTATCAAAATTTTATATAATTAAAAAATAAAAAAATAAAAAAATTTTCTATACTTCAACGATTGTAAGTTTAATTGAGTAGTTGTGTAAAGTGAGCTTTCCAACGTCTACAAGTGCTTTTAGAATGCTGTTCGTTTAATTTAGGAATTTAGGTTAAGATGTGATCTAAACTGAGGTATATTTACGCTGTGCTGCAGATTCTAGTTTGAGTTCATTGTTAGCTAATCGATTCATTGTGTATTTTCTGCAGAAAAGGAGTTGGTATCATATTATAGAAGTAATTACATTTTTTACAATACTGTTTATAAACAAAAGTATACACATGAATAAAGCCGGTATTAATAATTTGTAGAACAAATTTAAAAAATATAATTTAAAGGTCACATTATGCAGTTCAGTCAGTGTTTCCGAGCTTAGTAATATTCTATTTTTAGTAGAATATTTTTACAAATTCTGATGAATCGGTAAATTATTATTACTTGCTCTCGTATATTACTGTATTAACTTTGTGGGTGAAACTTAAATGTGGGTTATGAATTCACATGACACGAAATGCATCTAAAATGATACCTTAAGAAAGCACGTTCGTTTTGAAATGAGATTCAATTGTTCAGAGATTGAAAGCGGGGCATCATCCTACACCGGTCAATGCGAAAATTTCAGGTGTCTTCATACATGAGCGATCGTCAACAAGCGGCATGGTATTGTGATGACTCACTTTTGTGAGTAAGGAATTTTTTCTTTCACCGAAAAAACGCTATCCTAATTTTAAGGATACCCCACTTATTTTGAAAATATGCGCTCCTTATATATATGCACTATGAATATGCTTGACTTTTGTTTCAAGTGAATATACTTTCTTTCTTTACACGCATACTCGTACACATCATATATACATTATCATATAACCTTTCTTCTATTAATTGTATAGGTCATTTATTTTGATATATTTATAAGGATTATTATCCTTCGGATAATACAGATAAAGAGATTTATGTTACCAGAAATTCATGCACGTTATCATATTTTAACGTACATGACAATGAAGAAAGACACAATGAGAACGTACAGATAAAGTATATAAGCACAATGAAAAACTAACCCCTAAACTTAAACCTCTAAGCTCACGTACAGTGGAACCTCAAAACCCCGAAGTCTTCAAATTTTAGGTTCATGATTTCGTTGTTCTTAGACCTAATAAACAACATTCTGTATTTCTCGACTTAAGTATTGGAGAACAGAATTCATTTCTAAAATAACTAAATTATAAATTCTAAACTATATGTATATAATAGTCTGATAAACGCAATAAGACTATAGATTCAGAATATGTTATTTTGTGAATACTAGTCTAGATTCTTACAATGAGAAAGGAATATTCTTAAAATAAGAATTTGCAATATAATTTGCAACTTTAAATTTTGTCTGGTCTTGGATAAATAATTTTGCTTGTTAGGTTTTCTTAAATCTTCTAAGTCTAGGACCCAAGAGAAAATTATATGACAGTTCTTGTCAGTTTCGTATGGAAACTTTAATATGTACGTTAAGTTGAAAGCAACAATTAATCGTCCATTTTAGAATACGATAATTTCTGGTTAGTAAATACAAAAGGTTGTAATACTTGAGGGAAAGATCCGTTACAGAATTCCATTTGCTTTTATTGTTGCTGGAATCACGAGTAATTGTACGAGACAGAGAACAATTATTGTTCGTAATTACGAATCGGAGTTCGATGACTCTTATAACGTACCGTTGAATTAATATTCTTAATAAGAGTTTATGAGTTGCCTTGCAGGTAGTGCTCTGCTGTTACACAAGTGACTGAAAGTGTTAATTATAAAACTCATTACCATCGGCATTTAATTCTGTGCGAATTTCATTAGCACTTTTTTTTGTCGAATATATGTTGGGCAGGTTTGAAATTTATTATATTTCATTATTTCAACACGGTTCCTGCCGGGTTCCTTTAACACTTAATCATCGTTTAAGATTAATGCGATTCTTATATGAGATTCATCTACTACGTTTAAAATATATAATATTGCGATGTATCATCATTAATTAGTAATTGACTTCTTCAACACAATTAAGTTTGTCATATTATGAGATATTTGTAGGATTGACTTTCAATGTATGCCATAGTTTTTTAAATTTCGTATAATTTTGTTGAATTTTCTATGTCCTTTAGTAAAATATTTTATAAACGCATAAGGAAATAAAGACGCATAAAAATTAAGGAAAAAGGTGGCCATTTTTAACAACGACAGTCTGAATTCTTTTCAAACACCTTTCCTTATATCTTTGTGTTTATGTGTTTATATAGAAACATTTTTTTAAATGTTTGTTTCAATTATCGTTGACATGTTTGGATTATTCACATTGTCATTTCATTCGGAATAAGAAGTGCCATTTAACAAGATTGATTTCCAGTTGTATGAAAATAGATAATTTTCCGCATGGATAAGTTTGCATGCATATATACATGGACTAATTAAAATTCTTGATTATTCATATCGTGCACTTGTCCACTTAAAGGCCTTTAAAAAACCAAACTCTTTCATGAATTAATTCATCAACATAAATTCCAAACTGTTTGCAAATATATTATTTTTATATTAAACGCATATTTAATTATATACACCGTTAGTTAGGCATTACATGTAGAGAGCATGGCAAAATATCTTTTTCGTTACAAGAGACTCAACCATAGACCGTATACTATTGGACTTGTTTTTTTATTTTTATTGGCTAAAACGTAACCTAGAGTCTAAGGTCCGAGCGTATATTTTTTACAAATTGCTGAGTCTCATACCTATTCTGTTTCAGTAGTCGCTAAAAATATTATCTAAGCCTTAAAAGGCTCGCTTGGAATTCCTAGATCCGTTTCCGTGCCAAGGCAGGTGCATATTTCGGTAGTGAATTCGAAAAGCGCCGAAAATTTATTTCTGTGAAGCAATTGTTGCTATTCTTTACCGACAAAATGCATTCGATGACTTGCACCGTATAGGTAAAGGTAGGCTTTTCAATTATAGGTGTGTGCTCCCGTGCATTTTCTCCCTTTCGTTGCAGGCTTAATGGCTGTTGCGTGAGCGCCGACGTTCGGTCCGTTCGTTCTGTGAATAGCGATACGCCCGGGCGCACGTGACCAACGAAAGCCGAAACTGAAGTTGTTATCTCCCTGCTGTCGATCGTATTTTCTCTTTTCCGGAGATTACATTGTTACAGCGGTGATTACATCGGTGACGTAGTATTTTTTTTTTAATTTTCTTTGTTTCTTTTTTGTGTGAAATATTTTGCTGCATTGTTTATTTGTCTAATTACGAGATTCGTGTAATTATTCATGAACGAAAAATATTTTCTAAACTCTGCAATATTTTCAATGATTATCTAACTTCGGAGAGTTTCAATCGGATCAGTTACAAAAATAATTTATTTTCATATGCAAGGATTTCAGTTTGTCAAAGTAATATTCTGTTTCAACAGAAATACATTGAATGTTTGTTTTACTTTAAAGCTTCGAGTAAAAACAGGCATCTGCCATAAGTCAACAAGCGTAAAGGAAATGGTAGAACTTCACTAATTCGCTTCATTTTCATTTTCAGTGAACGTATACATCGGTTTGTAATAGAGAAATGCTGTTCATCTCGTACGTCTGTTATGATATACGAAATCCGGATAATTATAAGAAAGTGACAGGCGCTACCGTGTTTTCCCCCGTGTACGCGTCCGCTTTATTTATTAAGCCACTTGTCACGTGAAGAGTCATAAACCGACAACTGAATGGAATTAACACTGCAATACGGACACGCTGTTAACCACATTGATTTATTTATTTCTATTTCAGCTTTATATTTTGTAATGAGATCTCTGGCGACTTTACGACTGTATCTGCGATTTTCTCTCCGGCATTTTAAAATACCGTTTCATACCGTGACTAAACGTTGTCGTTCCAATGCTTGTTCATCGCTTTTTTACCCGCGATACAAAAGTAGGTCTATATCAATGTTTTCTGACGTATTTTTCGTAGTTTTGTTATTTATCTCGGCTATAGACGCGGCGAATAGGCGTTCTTATAATAATCGTCTCGCACCCATTGAAAGCGGTTCCGATCGTTGAGTATCGGGCGTTTCTTTCAGAATCCTCGTTTCAGGACTCCAACTCCATGCGAATAGACTTCCGGCTTAATAGAACTTGTCGATAAAAATATCTTTAATCTTTGTTTCAATGGTATTTATCTTGAAAAAGTTTTATATTTCTATCTCAACTCCCGTTAAGAAAAACAATTTGCTATTTTGTTCTATATTTCATCCAACAATTTACGGGAGCGTTGGCAAAATGTAACATGTCACTAGGTACGATTTACATATCGCTAGCAAATTTGTGTGTTTGATTTATTTTATAAGTGCAGGGAACAAATATTTCTGCAGTAGCATTCCATAAGACAATTGTTAATTCAATGTTCATTCTGGTGCGATCGCCTAATATTTTTCGGGACAGAAGTTACCTGCACAAATTACTACAAATACTATAAATCATTACATTACAACCACACACAAAAAATATAGATAGTCGATCCTAATGTGGGTATATCATCGGCTAAATTCCATTAGGCGTACGGGAAGAACAAAAGGGATTATATGGTTGGTCGTAGTTTTATCTGTTGTAGCAAAGAAATGTATGTAAAAGTTCAAGAAGAATACTGGCTAGTATTTTCAAGTGTGTTCAGAATTATTATAGATATTACATTCAGAAAATCCTAATGAAATATTAGTACTAAAATATTGCAAATAATTCAAGCACCAAAAGTACCTTCTTTCCAAATAATAAAGCAAGTATCGAAATAACCATGATAAACGATCGAATTAAAAAATATTTCATCATAATACATCTCTTGTATTTATACAGATCGTATAAATTGCAAGTACTCGTATGTATTTTCATCGCACGCGCGTTTCCATGAAGAGTTATTATACCGCAAAGTGTTAGCGAAATCGTTGTTGAGATATATCCCACTTTACGAGATAGGCTCAGCGCATAATAAGAATCGATAGGCAGACACCGCCATTTGTTTTTAATAAATAGCAGGATTATGGCAATCCGTACGTCATATTTATTTACATATAAACGTTGGTGGTCTAGGATTGCATTTTGCGGTGCGCCGGCGCACACGCATGCTATTCGAGTTCTGCGGTAGATAGCGCCGTATTTTTCCGGGATATAGAAAAGAGCGACTTGAAATACCGCTTTAAACTTGAACTCGAGTACCTGCAACACCGTCAGGGCCGAAGAACTCAATTTATGTTCCTGATAGCGGAGACGTGCTTTCTCGTTTATTAAATGAATGCAGGTAGCGAGTATCGCGTGGTCAAAGATCTGCACTTTTGCTTCCAATTACAGCCGCGCGTTGTTTACAAGGAAACCTTATCGCATTCCTTGACATAGTAGCCAACTGTCCGGGAAAATGAATGGAGAATGAGCTGGAGCGCTCATCGTCAGGACCGAGAAAGAAGAGAATTGGGGGAGAGACTGGGCGAGGGGCGGAGAGAGGGGGGGGGGGGGGCGGGGGTGGTGTGCGGGGGGGGGGGGGGGGGGGGGGGGGGGGTGGGGGGGGGGGGGGGGGGGGGGGGGGGGGGGGGGGCAATCAGCAAGAGTACAACGAGGAGACGCGAAAGAGTGAGAGCGACAAGGAATGACGTGTATCGAATAAAAAGGCGAATCCAGAACATGTATCACATACGCCTCGTATGAAAGTTTTAGGCTATCCTGTTTATCTTCCACACTATACTTATATATCGCATCATGCATATGCATGTGTACACTGGAGTGAAAATGCATAGCGTCCACTACTCCGTCGATTGTTCGCGGACCGTTAATTGCAGACGGCGGGAAATGTCCGATAAAAAGGCAACTGCATAGATTGCAAACCACGGCGGATGAACGACTCGAGTCTCCGGACTCGTTGCCGATCTCTGATTACACATTTCGTAATTGCGGAGGCGATAATCGAAGGAGTCGCCGAGGTGATTTGCCATTTTTGTTGTAATTAATGAGTTTTCGGACATGCAATTTCATCGAATCATCGCCTTGTATTCTCACTCGATTTTACGGCCGAATATACGATTCGTCGTACTTTCGCGACTGATGAATATTAATCGTTGTTGCAGTAATGGAACGAATTCAACGGTACGTTATAAGTGTATCACATGGGATAGTATTATACGTAATGTTAGCTCGAGGATAATGTGCCTTGATTAGCTTTAGATATTCCGGGTAATGCGCGGTTATTATTGTGATAGCCGTGAATGATTGTTCATTATTTTAATGGAGCATTTTAGCAGACAATTGCCCGTAATGTTGAGTTCAGTGACTGCATTTATCTGCGAGTTGAATGTTACTTGGGCATTTTCGAATGTTCAGGAACGTGACGTTTTTCTATTTCTTTCAAGTTTATCAATGTGTTTTGTTCTTATTCGTGTATTTAACGTCTGTGAGTCATGTTTACTTTTACGTTAATCTTGTAAACACATCCTTCAAAGACTTAACCGCACTTTTTGCGTGTCTGTAGGACTTGATTATAGTATCGAGATAAAAGCCAGGTTTCGAGGTGAGCGATTTTTTGTGCAAATTCTTAAAGAAAATAGGATAGATTTTCTATTCTGCACGATAGCACATGATACGAATGAGTGCAACTTTCACAAAAATATGTAAGCGCCGTCATAATTAAAAAAAGAAACGGCAATAAATCCTGCGCTGCGGTTAGACCCTAGATTATTCCAGGATAATCGATTTCAACCCAAATGGTTAGATGTCTCGAGGGAACTTTATTGCTTTATTGCTGCGGCCTGTTGTCGTCGTGTATATTCTACACTTTCATTTCAACACTGTACGAATAATTTTGATAGTTTTTTATAGTTTTATAAGAGTAATTTCAAAACATCATGATTTCATGAATACTGTACTTTTTTGTAGTAATTGCGAGAGATTAAATATTTTTTTATGTTTAGAAATGTCAAAATAATTTTAAAAATTGCAATAACAACTTAAAGCAATATATGATTCATAGTATGAGTAATGTAATTGGATCAGTACTGAAAGTCCTTTGGTAAACTATTTAATCTCTTCAATAAGATCAATAAATATTATTTTTAATGTAACAAATTTTATAACATTACCAACAGTAATTGAATTAATAGACAATAAAAGAAAATTTTATATAATATTAAGAAGTAAATTTAAAGCGTTTGCTTTTATTAACATCTATATATAATAATAATATATAAATACCAGCAGGCTGACTTAGCTTGTATTGTCCATGCACTTAATTAAAACAAATAAAACACATAGAATACGTCTCTAATGAGAACACGGTAATAAATTAATGCATGAACTATAATATCCAATTTAATTAAACGTAGAAAATACACCATTTTCATAACATGCTCTGGTCATAACGTCGTAAATGTCAACATCAATCTTATTCACATTATGTGCCGAATAATATTTACATCTTATTCCAGAGCCATATTGAAACCTTATTAGTTAAATTTTTATTTAGGTTATATTGCCATCTAACGGTTGATATAATAGCAATTGTTAAAGTCGTGTGTAGTTTACTTGCACCCAGTAAGTGACATTCACCTTAACAGTATATGTGTATATGAAAATTAACATTTTTAAATGACAATTATATTCATTCGTCTTATTAATAATAATAAAATAAAGGGTATTAGTAATACTAACTTTACAATAATTAGTTATTCTCTCATTTACTACTATAGGTTTCATAATTATCCCTTAGGAATTCGTTAGTCGTTTCCCAATTAACATTTAATTTTGATAAGAAAGAAAGTAAATATTATTTTTGCTATTATCATTCCTTCAATATTTATCTGTAAAGGAATGATCGACAAAAATAAGTGGCATTATATGAAAGTCTGAATAAAAAGGGTGATTAGATTTTGACCTCAACGGAAAGAGCCAGATATACTGTTTGACATATTTCTGGCATTTGTCAGAAGTGAATGTTCTTAAGATAGCAAACGTTTACTCGCGACAAAATAGAAGATTCCGACTTGGTTTTTGGGGAGGGGGAGGTCGTCACAAGTCGCATTTTCGGGACAATTCATGATTATCATTCGGTTAAAAGAACTGTATTTTCATGAGAATTTGTATATACACAACAAAGAAGCGTACAGTTATTTTGGTTGGTTTAATATTTTGAAAAATTAAGATCTACAAATTTATATATCTTATCGAAAGCAAGCGTAAAAATTTTCGACCTTTTGATATATTTAATATATATAATTTAATATTATAATTTAATATAAAATATAAGTTTCAATGGAATTTTATTAAAAAATATTTTAAACCTTTCAAAATTAAGTATCAAATTTATAAAAAACGTTAATGAAAATTCTATAGAACATGCATTTCATGAAATAGAATAAATATTCCTTCGTAGGAGCCAGTACTGAAACGTCATATTTTGTCCGGACACGCAAGCGCATTGCACAAAACCGGGTCTGTGTCTAGTCAAGACGTGACTTTCAGTGCTAGCCCTTGTCTAACACTAGCGTAGCTGAGTTCGATTTCAAGTTCGAGAACCTTTGGAATTTTTATTTCTTACTTTCAATTAAAATGTTCCTCGATAATATTATTTAATGTAATGCATTACTTAAAGTAATAAACCTATTAGTTTCTGTTAGATATTAGAGAAATTAAGAAACGGTTATTTCTTGATGATGTGAGGACCACATATATGTCTCTCAACCTAGACACCTTATTTTATGACATTTTGATGCTAAACCGACTCGTTATTGAAAAATTTAGACTTTTAGTATATTCTCTTATTGTAACAATTGTAGTTTTATATAATAGTGCGATATATAAACTTTAAATTATTAACCCTTAAAATATGTTGCTACATTCTCCTCCTGATTCTCCTCCGCTCCTCAACAAAAAGTACTTACATTATGCTCGTATAATGGGTCATTAATAAGAGGTGTATATTAAAGTACGCATTGTAGTGCATCGATATGTGAAGCATTACAATAGCAAGTTACAGACTATAGTACTCGTGAAATGCTCTGAAACCATTGTAAAATGCTCCCGCATCAGTCACAGTATGAATCAATAAAAGTCCGCGATTATATCCAAGAACACAAATATGATTTACTCTATTCTCCTCTACTGCGAACCAGTTGGTAACAATTAAGTAACGAGAGAAATCACAATGGATAAGGGCTAGCCCTTATATATTATAGCTCGAGTATATTTTGAGTTGATAGGGGTGTATTAAAATCATCAATGTCACAATGCCCATATTTGACCGAACACAGCATGAATTCAAAATCTATTCATTTTATGAACGAATTAAAATGTTATTCACTGATGCTCAAATGCCATGAGAATGTCTAGTAACACGAATGGCTTGCTAAACATTTCAAATAATGAATACATTTTCCAAATAGCGTAAGACCATAAATTGTCAAGAAAAATGTCTGCGAGGAAATGTAATAACTTTCCGTAAAGCATTTTACGTTAATAAATTATCAATAGGATTCTTGGATCATACATGACAGACAAACGTATACGCAGTTCCAACTTTCTCATGACAGATATCACGTATATTATAGTATATAGTCCTAAACGTGCGGCAAAACTAGTCATTGGCATCACCCAAAGGCATAAATCAAACTTTCAGACGTATTAAAATCCCGACCTTTTACGTTAACGCTTACGATTATTCACCAGGAGTGATAAAGCGATTCAATTTTCCGACGAAAGCTCACGCGACGGGGCCTAAAGGCGCATTGTTTGGTAATTATATAATGTGTCATTGTTGCAACTAATCTACCCGTAGATTAATGCGGGCCCGAACTATGTACTGTCGCTGCATGCACGTGCTGGAGGTAAGTGAGAACCGGCCAGGTGGGAGCTACAATCGTGCATGCATAATGAGCCGGTATCGATTTAACCTCTCAGAGATATGTTCGCCGTCGCGACTTCCTGTCAGTTATCGCTACGCTCTGAACTGCAATTTTGCACAGGCATTCCCCCGAGTTTTACCGAACGACGCGAGGATGCCGCGTTCTAAATACCGCCGTTTTATTACTAAAACCACAAGACACGAAGCGAAACCACCGATCCCGAAAGGGGAAATGCAAGCAGCCACGGAGAATAGGCGTAGGTGGATGGCTTTTGTATTTACAGAGCGGATGGGGAGGAGTGACTAAGAATGAAGGATGGTGGCCGACGGAAAGAATACAAAGATAGTGTGGTAAAGATTTATCGTGTATTAAACGTTACTTATTTGCTATTAGGTTGTTTTATTTGACGTTCGGGACTTTCAGACACACTTATTTATAATGAATAAATGAAGAACCGGTTATACCAGTGTCGATAAGTGTTTTAGAGTCAGATATATCCGCGGAGACTTTTTCCTTTTCTACATTAGAAACGATTAAATCCTAAAGAAGCTTAGGTACGCGAATATACAGATTATGCATCAGGGTTTATAGTTTATGTGCGTTTCGCCAACTCGCATTCGTAGATTCTGCCTGTACTATTAGTGCAATTGCTCAAGTTTAATGCTACGAGCCTGCTAGAAATAGTGGAATACTCGAATTAATGTTGACGAAAGTGCTTATTAATAAATGAAGTATCTCGCATTCTCGTTTTGAAAAGGCGCAATGAAATTGTGGCTTTCTACTGGTGCATCTCCCAATCGCAGTCTTAACATCATCAAAGACATCGGTGGTAAATACTTTCAGCCAACTTTAGCTCTTTCTGCAAGCTGCTTTCTTCTGAATGAAACCTTGTTCGTCTGTGATCTTTAAAGAATTCCCTCTTAAAGCGGGATATGGTTTTAAGTCGCTGCGACGTTGCCAGATTTTGGGCTTTAGGGTAACAGGAACAAAGTAGTGGCCAATTAAGTAAATTTAGCCACAAGTTGCTAAGAGTTTCAAGTGGCGATTATTGGAGGTGATGTTAACAAGATGTAGGGAATTAAAACTGACTGCAAATTGGCCTCGGAATAGTATGCTTTATTTCAAACTGAAACATTTCGATCCAATAACGAATCGACGTGAAAATGGATATGTAAGATTTTATTTAAAACCAGCTTGGAATAGGTAATAAAATATATCAATATGAATTAAGAGAATTTCATTGACACTAATTATACAATTAATAGAAATTTATTTATAACCGTACCCCAAAAACAAAGAACGCAATTTTGAATATTTTCTAATGACAATGGAGTAACTTCCAAATAAAGTGGGGTTCGAAATCAACATTTCGAAGATCAGCTAAGCCTTACATATATTGTCATATCCATATTGAGTGTGCAGCTGTGTTTGTTAAATGTCACGAGGCAATGAGTTGCAAGTTCGCATTCGTCGGTTGAGAATTTTTTTCATTTCTTTACAACTGTCGTACACGCATAATTTTTTACATTTTGAAATCATTCGAAATGATAAATGAAAGAAATCAAATTTGACAATGTTGTCTAAAACTGATAAAAAAACTAACAAATATTGACGAAAATCTGCTAAAAGATAATAAATACAATGCTGAAAACTCGGTTAAAATTAACAATGATTCAATTATATTTTATTTATTGTTCAGTTCTATTAAAATGTCAAAAGTCAAATTGTCGAAAAAACACAAAAATACCAGTCATTTTTCATAGATAGTTGTTAAAAATAATTAATATTATGAAAAAGTATAACGACGAAAGACAATAAGAAAAATCAGTAAAAATTTACAAATTGCAGATACATTTAAAAAATATAAATAACCATCACTAAAAAAACTGATAGAAATAAGATAAAAAACTGGCTTTAAATATCAAGACGCCCGCTCAATTTTATCTTACTATATAATTAAAAAACGTCAATAACGTAGGACCAAGTAAATACTATTGAATATCCATTTTAAGAACGAATATATCGATATTTTTCGAAAGGAACATTTAGCGGTTCTATAAATTGTATGCCGATCGATATAGTGAAAACAACCTGGTAACACGATACATTCAGAAAGGTTAGCTCGAGGAACAACGGGAGAAAGGGATCAAGAGAGGACTGGACTCGCGAAGATAAAGGATAAAACTGTTAGTAAGAATAGATAAATAAGATGTATCGATAAAGGCTGAGGAAAGCAAGACGGACTGAGGAGGAAGTTAGGGGAATGGACAACATGGCTAGATAAGATGGAAAGATAGATAGGGACTCTTGAGGAAATGAGTGCATAGAAAAGAGTGATAAAATACCGACGAGTATGCGAAGAAAGAAGAAAAAGAGAATAAACCTCGCGGATAAGATAACGTCGTAGTTAAAATCGTAGAGGTATAGAAAACACATTAAAGGTTGTAATGGGCCTACGCCTCTCTACGACTCGACGAGTCTCGCCGGTAGACCTTGGCGAACTGGTAAAGGAAAAGGCAGAGATCCCTTTACTCGTTTTTTGCTCATTATTGGTCTCGATGTCCATGTTAATCACATACCGGGTAAAAATGCCGTAATATTTTCGCCCACATTTCTCTCGATATCGAAAATCGCATCTACCGCGCGGTAATGCGCATCGAACCTCGCTGCAAAAAGTCAAATTGTTCATCGAGTCATTTAGAAAAAGCTGCTGGTGGGTCGAGTGTTTTTTTCCCGCATATATACTGCCGAAAAAATCGTAAGAAAGTAATCGTATTCTCTTACGTCATGGATCTTATTCCAAGTAATCGTTCAATTATGGAAGAAAGTAATAAGTATTTGAAATGTAAATTACTTCACGTACCAGGAAATCCATTATTTAAATTACAACATCGTGGTGGGCCAGCGCGTATTGATAGTGGCTATCTTTCACGCGCAGGTGTATAGGCTTCGCGGAAGGTTCATTAATTTTTTTTCGCAAATTGACATTTTATACCTATCCAATAACGCAATCGCTTAAATGTCCGAAGCCCCATGAAAACAGTGGTCCGCGTAGTGTTCATCAAGCGTATAGGCCAAAGATTCAATGCATTTCAAACAGCCACTTTGCCGTACTAATACGCGAATGGCTATTGCGAGGCAGTGACAAAAAGTGACGATTATCTCGTACGGTATTTTACGTCATCGCATTTCACACTAATGCCTGGACGTGTATAATTGATAAATGCTGGCAGGCTCAAATGTCGTAAATTAAAATAGTTATTTAGCTTTTTATTTAATGTGAAAGTAAAGTGTAAGTAACGGGTCATCACGGTCCACATTTATGTCGAATAAACATTATTAATCTGGGAACATTTTTCTCTAGCGAATTAATGTTTACGGAGGGTTCGAAAGATATGATTCTACATCAAGCGCATGTAATCATCGTTACCGGGCAGAAATCCGCGCGTATGTTGACTCGATAGTTTTATCCGTCGTTGGTTTTTTGCTCGCCCCTGAAGAGAATCTTAGAAATCCCTTGAGTTATCGCGCGGAGGGACAGGCGGACAGATGACGGACAGACACCATAAGCTTCGCCATAATAATGCTACGTGCTCTCGGCGTGCGATTTTTATCCCCCACGAATGCATACCGGATTAAATTGATAAAGACCCGCAGTTTCTTAGAGGCTTAAAGTAGATAAAGCGTGTGTATAGTATGATCTCTAAATGCAAGTTACTCACTTTGTTGCGAACCCGAGAAGCGAGTGCCTCGATGTGGCATTGCCACTCTAATGCTCGCAGGAACAGAAGATGCCAACGACGTTCGAGAGAGCTTGCTACCCGCAGTGCCTGATCCTGCTGCTTGTCCTGTTCTTGCGACTGCGACCCCGGATTCTCCTGCCGTTCGCTCAAATTTCGATTCGCGACGCGTTCGCCTAGCTTCACCACCGAGCTCACTATGCGACCGTGCGCCTCGACGTCCTTTTGCAGTACCTGCAAAAAACAAGAAAGGAAAGATGTTAAGAAACGTGACTTATTTATATCTGTTAACTGATCGATTAACAGTGAAATTAATTAAACATTTGTTTATAAAAAATATTAATTGAGTAAACTTTCTCACAATTGCATGTCATTTCTTTTTTAAATATCGTTAAAAAATATCAATGACGTAATGTCGACGTATAAGAGAATTTTCAGAAAAATATAAAGATTAAGCAGTATAACACGTTAAATTTTATCAGGATATTTTCAATTTAAAGGCAGCCTTTTTAACTAGTTATTTGTCAAACAAGCTTGAAAAACTATTTCTGCTAGGATCTAAGGGCTTCGCTGTCGGCATTGCCCTGGGCCTCCAGCTCACGTCATTTTCGTGATGTCAGTTAAGCACTTGAGAGATTGCGTTGCTATACTATAAGCGTATTTTTGTAACCGCTTAGACGCACGAAGTATGCTGTACAACAGACAACATATCGCAATAATGTAATGGAGTATACTATTTATTCAAATAATGTTATTTCCCATGGATGTAATTCAAACGACAACCACGCTGCAAAAATGTTTCTTGTTAAAATTGCCATAGTACCTGGATAAAATTAAATGCACTTATGTTATGCCAGTATTTGAAATAAAGATAAAGAAAGATAACATGAAATAAAGATCTAAGGTATAATATAAAATAAGCAATTTAACTACAAAAATTGTCTCAGTGCAGAGAGTTTAAATTCTACTACATATATACTCTGATTATTTATTACAGTAGGTTTTAGTAAGTGTAGGGTACTGGTATCTCTAACCTCGTATGATGTTATATCATTTATGTGCGAGAGTACAGACATTGCCTTAAACAAGAGAGATGAACACGATTACGAAACGAAAGAGTCAATAAAAATATATTCACTATATTCATGGTTTTAGGGCATTCTCAAGATTTAAAATAATCGGTTTAAAGTATTTTATCCAATAAAATAATTAACGTAAAATTCTCCATAGAAATAATTTATTGATAAACAAGTCTAAGTGCATGTTTACATTCTGTTACATAATTCGTATTAAACCCGCTTACTTCACGCAAGGTCATAATTATTCTAGTTTAATTACTTAACGAGTCTCTAACGAAATCGTATTTTCTCCGCCGACAGTTGTTATTTGCAATAATTATTTTAAGCGATACGATCGACGAATCGGCAGCCATTTATCACTCATTGCCACTCAGTCACTTATATTTGAAATAAAAATCGATACGCTTTCGTAAGCGATACGGAGGGTGAGGCAGTATTTGCATCCCGAGGGAACTGACACTTACGTTTGTCACTGACGCAGATAAACCAACCTGAAGACAATTATGAATATTTATACAACTCGCTGATTAGACACACCGCTGCCTTTAATGAATTGTTATTGCGTATTCGTGAAATAATAACTGAAATTAACAGAGTGGAGCAATTTGTACCCCGGCAGCATGCCAACGATCTCACGCAGGTACCAATTTGATTCATTATGCATGAAGTAAGAGACGTGATTCAGTTCCACTAAGCGTGTAAGGGTTAACGTTCATTAATCATCTTACGCACTCTCGATTCGAAAGTTTTCATGAAGTATCGCTTCTTTCTTCTCCCGATCAAATAAATATGCAAAACAGGAGCTTTGAAGACACAGATCCTCGAATCTGCGCAGATATTCATGTATTCGTGCGTATTCATGAATATGCGCGTGCAACCGTGATGACGAATATCGCATCATCGACGATGCATTTTTATTCGATCCTAGGAAAACAGCGCTACAGTCTATCGGTAGTCTCGATCGTGAATTATAAGCTATACTGGCGAGTCGAAGCATGTCCCCGCTCTTGAAAATCTTGGACTCTGCGATATATTTCAGCGTCTGCGTCGCGACTCGGAACTTTCTCATGAAAACGATGCAACGGAAAAGGAATCATGTCCTCGATCGATGTTTGAATTTGATGGCGAAGAATGATGGAAAATGTACAGGTAATTTTAGGTAAAAAATTACTTCTTATAAATATATCATTGAGTAATCTATACGAGTGGGATGGGTATAAAAGTCGCTGCGTACACCGTACAGTTTTCAATCATATGGGGAATTTTTCCGGGTCGCACGTTTACGCATAAATCGCATGCTGCGGAGCAGTCGTCACGCCTTCTTATTAATAACGTCATTGACCTTTCGTCAGTTATAAAGGTTCCCCGTAGGAAAAGTATTTTTTTTTGAAACGGTGCTTCGTAAGATTAAAAAAAATATTGGATTAGTCTTTTATGATTGATTCGTGTAATTTACGACGACCTTTTTCGGCATTTAACATCGTAGATGTATACAGTGAAAGTTACATGATATGCAAAGATATAATAATTTTAAAAAATAGAGCTTAGTTGTTCAATGAGAACGATCTCGTATTTTATGTCGCTTTTGAATAAATTTCCAGAATGGAAAACACAACATTTTTAAAGCGCACTGAACAAGTGAAACTTATATCTTATCAGGCATTTTTTTCAACTTTTAGAATACATTAGTTTCTTTAGTAAAAGTAGAGCAGTTGAGTATTGAATGAAAACATTTTGTTGCATTGCTCTTTAAACATTTTTTTTTTTTATTTAGAATCCGAATGAAACTCCATTAATTTTAGAATTGGAGTAATTTATTTTCATACCATTAAGATAATACTGCATGAAGAAAATGTACACGAAGAAAGTAACAGTTGTGGGGTATTTTATTCCAGCTGATGTACTTTGAAAACAGATTGCTACTGGGATTAAATTAATAGTTAACTTTCATATAAAACACGATAAAGTTAAGATATGTCAAATAAGAAAATATCGTCAAAGAAAACTTAATTGAAGGCAATGGTTCATTAATATCAAAGAACAAATAAAAAACAAACAATACAATTTTTAGTCGAAGATGTGGTTAAATTCAATACTAAATCTGCATAAAATGACATAAATGAATGTCCGTAAATAAATGTTATCGCCACAATAATCAAACAATACGAAAATATCTTATCTTCATAAAGTAAGAATGAATGAATGGACGTCATATTATAATCTTAAGAAATATTATTTGCATTCGCAGTTCAGTTTCTAATTCATGAATAATGGTAAGTAGTGTAGTAGCATCTAAAATATCGATTAAATTGTTGTTTTCATTTTTTCCGGTGTTATTACAAAATACTACAATAGGTATGCAAATATTTAAACAATCTGTTAATAAAAGAAAAGCAGTTTATTTCCTGTCCTCTTTACGGAACCCGATAAACATAAATAAATCATTTCAACACATAATTGATTTAATACGAAGCAAGATCAAGGCCAAGATCGATTATGACAGTTTTAATATCGTAATCTAGATGCTCATGATATCATTCTTAGCTATCACCTTATCGCTGCATTAGGGTCTCTCTCCCATCTCGGAACTGGTTAGCACGAATGCTTAAGAGTTGTTTTTTGCATGACGGACATAATTTTATTCTTATAATGATAAGTAAGATCGGGACAAAGACCTGATTTTAATCATTTAAATTGCATTATATTTCTACGAAATTGGAATAGTTTAATATTTTACTCTACCAAACAACTTAATTTGTTCATTTACATAATCGCAGAAACTATAATTACGATACTGCAAGATTTGCTATACCCAAACTGCCTAACAACGTGCAAACTTCGTTTCACTGGTTATGTCTACGTCGTAATGTTTATGTTTCTCTTGTATCAAATGACTTAATTGTGGTAATTTAGAATATAATCTTTTTGCCCCGGAAATTGATCATTTAATCGGCCTTTTCCTGGTCTTTTATGCTTTTCATGCAATTCTCATAATAAATTTTATTAGGGATTATAAAGACGGTGATATTTAAGTGAAAACTATAATATATGAAAGATTAACATTTGGTTTACATTTGTGCACTTCTCGATGTCTTTACACTTTACAGTGAAGCGTGTTTATGAAAATATACTTCTTAATTATTTTTCTTTTCAATCCAACATTTTCTTTCAAATGAAAAAATTCCATATAATCATTTTTAAGAATATTTAATATCTGTAGTTATAATGCTTCACTTTTTATATGTTTGCATTCGTTTTACATTATTTACAATGTTCATTGTTGCTGGTGAGATAATAAGTTTACACTTTACAAGAAATTAATGAGCGATGCTCTTTACAAGTTAGGTCGCTGGGTGATGAAAGTTACATGTAATTTGTACAAAAAATTATGAAACAGTATTTAAAACATAATATTAACGTTTTTTTATTGACCAGAAACTTATTTTTGTAAAAATTCTGAATTTCAACTGATATGTAATAAGTTTTTTTTAAATCGTCAAGTTTTTACCTTATAATTATTTTAAAAATGTTCATCTTTGTATAGATATATCAAATGTTTAAATGTACAACTGATATAGTTAATGCTCATAGATATATCACATGTTTAAATGTACTTTCAATATGAAAACTAACGAAGAAAATTACGATTTTAAGAATACAATCGCTAATTTTTTTTTTAAGTTTCTTTTACAAAAGAGTACACGTATTGCCAAAAACAGAACTATTAGTGGATATTATATCGCATTCGGTATTTTAAGACCAAAATAATGTCTAGTCAAATAGTTAATTTTATAATAATATATATTTATAAACGGTACCATATGCTTTCGTATTATTAAACTTGATAAGGATTTCCTTTCAGGATAAAGTTACATATTAATTTGCTGCCATGTATATTGACTATGTATCGTTAACTCGAGATTAAAAATGATGTGCTTGAAATTCATCGGGTGTCAATTCTACATTCAAGCTCTCCAAGTGGTTGAAATACTCTTTATCATCAGAAAAAACGCCTATGCTTCCAAGTAAAAGTACCATTTTTACCAGGGCATGTCAATCTTTTTTGAAAACCTCATTATCTCTACGTAAATTTTTTTATGTATCATTTTGCTATCATAACTACTAGCACAGTTCGAACGTAAGTCATGCACGATAGAAATGTACCATTGTGTTAAATTTCAAAATCCAATAAAACTATAAAATTATAAAATTTATTTAAATATGACGACCAACCGAACTAAACAACAGTTTATTTCCCGTAAGCGAAAAAATGTTCATAATGAGCGGCTATTCCCTGGGAGTTAGAACGACTTTTAGAATAACTATATTTAACAGAATAAAAATTGTCTTCCGATACGTTGCAATTTCGCTTTAATCCACTTCTTTTATTTCGCACTCGGAACTCGTTTTGTTCTACTAGCATCGTTAATTGCAGTCATTTGCAATATATATTTTATCAACCACATATTCCTCAATTTTTTTGCTCGATCTGTTCCCGGTATATTAGCTTCCAGTGCAATTTCCTCGGCAAATTCTGGCGAGCAATAAGTAAACTATGTTACCCCGATAAGTTCAAAAATAAAGGAAACACCCGATGCAGGGCTCCAGTCTTATAAACCTATACAGGAACCCTTATACCGTGCTCGTTAAGCTTACATTGAATCATGCCCTACCTCAACGCTCATTTGCCTACGGAGTCACGCGAACCCGTCCGTAATCGCGTCGCGATCTATGTTTACTATGCTAATGGAAATTCTGGTAGATAATAATAATAATAACAATAAAGAGAAAGCAAAGAAAACCCGCGCGGCACGTAGTAGTGTGAAAAGACTTTACGAGCGCACGCTCGGGTTCTGTAGGGGGTGTAGTGGCCGCCGGCGTGCCCGATAGTCCCCTGCTGAATTCCCGGAAAAATAAAATCGCAAATTGAAAAAAAAAATGTTAGTCTTCGCGGAAAGCGAGTGAGTAACTCATTTGCGATTGTAAAGTGCACTATGTCGCGTGCGCATTCCTCCGTGTGCCCGCAAAGAGGGAAACGGCAAGAGGAGTCAGAGCAGTGCGCAAAGTGCCTGCGGAATACTGACCTAACCTAGTAATTTCACGCGCTGCTCTGTTCGGCGTCTCTCTCGTATGAACTCTTTCCAGTAAAATGCGCGTCCCTTCGATTCCCTGTCGGAGATCAACGGATAAACGTAGCTCTCATCGCCCGCGCCGTGGAAACCGCACGATTCCTTCCATCACGTACGATAATTACAGTACGGCTGCCCCCTGCACCTCTTATACCCCGTCCATCGGTCGTCGTCTTCGGTCGCTCCTGTTATCGAAGCTCGTTTTATCTGCCTCCACCTCCTCCTACTTGATTTTTGCACTTTGCCCGACTCGCTCGGACGTGTGCATTTAATTTCACCTGCACATCGTCGTGATTGCACGGTAACGACGACATGCTGGCTCGTTCTCGAGCGAACCTCGGACGATGAACGATCGACGCCGTACCCTGCGATTACTAATCAGAAGTTAACGCATTAGCCGGAAGTAGCGATGTGCATCGATGCGGTAATTACGATACTACGTTACGTGCGATGCGACCTTTTAACGGGCCACACGGGCACTGCTCGATACTTGAGAGAGCGTACGCACGATCGGCTGCGTGACGCTATATACGTGGCGTAACCTTGAACGAGTTGTCGAGTATTAATTGTGTCGAGCATCGGGAGTAATGACTCAACCGCGATGATAATAATGTTTTTTATTTTTTTTTTTTTTTTTTTTCCCGGCGAATTTCTGATAATTGCACTACGCTGGAAGCAGATAATGGCCGGGCTGGGACGTTAAAAAATGCGCTTTTTGCGAGGTTAATACTCTTATAAAGATTTCAAAAGCCGCGTCGGTAGGATCATCTTGAAACGATCTTGAGATCATCATTTTTTAATAAATGGTTTGTTACCGCAGGTTCCAGGTCGCGGTAGTAATTGAAACTCCGCCACGAAAGCGTACGGAAGACTTAAGTACATCTTCGAGCGTTTAACTTAAATACAGTGTGTGCCCAATGAAATTATTCCTTAATGTATACTCGTTGTTTGCAATGTAAATCGTTTAATATGTACGCCGTTTGCAGTGTACTATCAATGTACGCGTGTAACGCTAACTTTCACGCTGTGATACGTTGTTTTCGGAATTGTACGCGTAAAATGATTACAGCCAGAAATTCTCTATCGCAATTTAGCGAAGAAATGCTGAAAGAAGTACATTATAGTTTTGGTCAGTTATTTACGGATTTTCGGAAAATCGGTTGATGGAGCTAAATAGGCTATGTAGCCAATGTGTTTTGACTCTTGGAAAAATGAACATATATTCATAATCACTATCCAGTGTTGGAGTTATCTCCGTTTGCAAGAAGTATTGCATAAACGATACACTGTCTATCACTGCATTACAACACTGATTACTCTGCTTCGTCTCGCTATGATTGCAGTGTTATTTTCGAGACAGTCGAGCCTTCTTTATCACATTTGTTGACGTAATAATCTATTAAAATGTGTACAGTGCTCAATTGCTGCATTTAGTCGCTTGTAGAAGATCGCAATGTCTTTCAATATCGAATAGGTGCATCCTGTCAACATTGAATATTTTTATTTTTTATAACTGATCAAACATTTTAAACCTACCCAGGACTATGATGTCAGAGTTAAGTCACGTCCAGAATATTGCAAGTAAATCATATCTCTAAAAAGTATCAATACGAGATGATTAGAAGATTACTTTCTGATCATTGTTACCGTTCCGGGTAACCACAACCGATGGATGTTCGGAATATAAATCGAAAGAAAGATATTAAAAACATTTGTCTATTTGTCGAAACTGAAACTTCCTTAACGCAAGAACTAGCAAGAAAGTATTACCTGGAAATTATGCACCATTTCAAATATTCTATGTATATAAGAAATTACAGCGAGTGAGAAACCAACAAGCACTTTGTTGATTACAAAGAAAGTTTAATTTTAGATAGACAATTTGTCGAAAGCTTGGTAGATGAAGATGAAGTTTTTCTTGGCTCTACTAATAATAAGAGTACAAAATCTAATTGTCGATGCAGCGACCGCAATGTTTGATAAAGTTTTACACGCGGTATCAGGCTTACATCTGGAATTCGTGATCGAAGCACGTAAAGTCACAATTTTATTTTAATGGGGTCGACATGCGATTTACGCCTGGTATCATATGCAATTTAAATTATAATGACGATTATAATAGTGGCAACGTGAGTCATACATAGATTCAAATATTATTTACGGTTTCTTTGTTCTCAGAATAAAGTGTTGAATGCAATCGCGCGAAACCCTATTACCTCAAGGTGCAAGTTTTCACGTCTGCTCCACGTAATTTTTGCAACGGTACCTTCAGCAGCCAAGGTCGCCGGTGACGAAACTCAATCCTCATTTGATTAGGTTTAATACGAGTTCGATTGCTTGACGGAATCGTGGGATGTAGGTTGAATCGAAGTGCCGCCACCGTTTCGAACCAGTCATCGACTGCTCATTACGATCGCTTTTTCAGCGAGTCAAACAGCGATTAACCGACTCAAAACCATTATTTATGTAAATGCAACTGCTCTCATAAGAGCTGTTTTGACATTTTACGTAACATTATTGGCAGCTGTTTTGTGTAAAATGACATGATCTGCAGGGCATTTGCTTCCTGCAATAATCGTGGCATGACGATGATCTTTTGATGATCCGCGAATTTATCGACATTGCATTACTGTACCCGAGTTCTAATGGCGTAGTGAAATGCAGGTACTGAATTATGCAAATAAATAAATTAAAGCGCATACGTGGTCAATTTCTTCTGATCCTTCGCTAACGCGTAAAATAAATAAAATAAAATTTCCTTTTAGATAGATCGATAATGGTCTTATCTCATATCTTTTAGAGATTTGAGACGTCATAAAAAGAATGTTAATGAACGCAATTAATTATATTCGTATCCGGAACGATGATTGTATTTTTTTTTTTTTTTTTTTTTTTTTTTAATTGATCCAACCGTTATTGGATTGAAATAAACAGATAATTGATTAATTTCCTTTGTTTTGAAAAATCCAAAAAATCGTTACTTCTAGAATTATTATATACAAATATAAAATTCCAAACAATTAATTTTATCGGTACTGAAATTAATTATGAATTTGATTTCATGCCGGAAAGGTAGAATACGAATGGTCGCGTTACTTGGTATTTTCGTACTTTCAAATTTGATATCGTAATCAATCTTCGACGAGTACCATTGGTTTCACCCCCTTATCTAGCGATACTGTTTCTCGGTTTATTGTCTTTTCTATATCCATTTCCATTTTAGCTTGGTATACTTGATAAATAAACGAAGAGCCTTTTTCCTGTCTGGATTGTAAGCTCAGGTTATTCGAACAAATGACGCACTCAGAATTTTCAAAGGGACGCCAACATATTGCGGGTATTTACTATACATGGGAGTCTCGAGAATGTACACAGTAATCCTATTCCATTACTTTTCAGGAGCATAAGCCTGTGCGTTTACAAAGGATCTGTACGCCAAGCAGTAATTCGATATATTTGAATTCTAAACAATGGTTTTGCATCGAATCTACTCCTGATAAGTTCGAACATTACCAAATTTAACATTGATGAAACGTTTATACTGATAAATAAAGTATGTGCTTTCGAATTTAATGAATGTCAATGACAATAGGATCGTCTATAAAAACATGTAATCCAAAAAGGTTGGTCGGTTATTCACAAACGATATGGAAAAATAGCAATTATGCCAACATAATCTCGATATTATACCGAATTACGTACACGCTTGTTATCCCATTGCAGTTGCAAGCAATATGTTTGTGGGAACGCATTTCTCCTGAAGTTGTTAAGTTATCATAATCGTAAATTGCATTACTGTTATCCATTGTTTAAATTCATAAATATTAATTAAGGAAAGTTCAAACGGAATCGTGTTATGTACTAATGCTTGCCCTACTTCAGAATCTACTATCTGCATTTTCAATCATAAAAGTAAAAGTAGACATCAATGATTTCTACTCTGAAATTATGACGACAGGATAATCTGTGTTTTTTTTTTAGAAATTGCAGTAACCACAATTATTTCTTTCCATCGTACAGACAATTTTTGAAGCTGACTAGATTTTTTTTGTATAAGACAATACTAATAGTGCTGATTATTGGTATTGAGTCTGACAAGATGCTGACAGTAGGCAGTGTCAGTTCATTTGCAGTTGGAGTAAAATGCAAGTAATTTTTCTCTTTCCCAGTTCATAAGAATAAACTGAAATAATGAAACATTGAATGGTCTCATAAAAAATTTTTAAAATTGAAATGGTTCAGCGTTGCATGTTTCTTCTTGTGATTGCAAAACACATTCGCACTCAGGATTAAGCAAAGGTTTTAGTAGAGCGCCGTATACACCAAATTAATTAAGTCCACTCCTCTGTTAGGTAAGTGCAATTTATATCGACTAAGAATCACGTATCGGTTAATTCGACATTTGATGTTTAATTCAAATCGAATTAAATGTAGCGAACATTTTAGATTCTAAATCTCTCCTGTCGTCTCATTTCGGTTCGTTACTATAACTGCCAATTAAAGTGTCACTTCCAATTTACGTTTCATAGTTCGTGTCTATTGTAACGAACCGCAATAAGTAAAGCCGATAAGATCCGATTCAAGCTGTGCAATGTATGCCGTTCCTTTCTTACGATATCGCGTAACGAACGCTACCGAAGCGAGTGTCGAATCGTTTTTTGTATCGTTTCGGTCTCTCGTAAAAAACAGAAACGACGGATTTTTCGGAATTCACTATGAGCGATGCACCTTCATAGAAAAGGTTTGCTCCCGCTTTGTTCCTCCGAGTGAAAGTCCATTCAAAAGGTCTCAGTTTACGTAACCTTACTTAAAACGTTATTATGGAACTAATCGAGCGTCGCCTTAAAAACGCTTGAGCAGTCATCAATCTCGTTTAATGCGCGGCGCGCTAAAGTTTTAGCGATATTTTTATTTCGACGCTCTCAGTGCGCAGTTTCCCGCAGGCGCGCAAGGCGCAATATTGATTTACATGTATATAGGGTTGTAAAAAGTTTATATACGTTTTGACTTTCGATTTTACGAGGAACTCATTACGTCCGAAGGCTATACGTACGAGCGCACACGTGGTGACCGACAATAAAAAGGCATTACGCTCATACGCGACGGCCGGTTAACACCCCGACGACTCGAGGGGCAACTTGTAATAATATTATATTAGCCATGCTGAGGAGGCAACGACCGTGTGCGAGTAGGTCTAATTCAGCTGTTAAATTACTGCGGACGAAAACTATGGCTCTCCTCGACTTCCGCGCCATTGTTCGTGAATTTCGTGGTTAACAAAAGCGCCTGCGCAAAGAATGAAATTATGAAATACGAAAGCGTAAAATCTATATTTTTATCGTAGAATATTTCAAAGTGGAACGCGAAAATACAGCGGGTTTAGAAGGGTAAGAATTAAGAAGTAAGCAGCGACCACTCATTTGAAGTCAACTGCATATGGAACAACATTTCTAAGTTATTTAGCACGAGAGCACTCCTTGCAGTTACATTTATAACTGTCAATAAATTATATTACGCATTCGTAAATTTAATTCACGAACTGTATTTTTGCCAAAACATGAAACCATACCTGGCAATATCCAAAGAATCATTTTTCTAAAAGCAAGAACGATATGAAAACACAATAAAAATATTCAATAAACTTTATAGAATTTTTTATTTTAGTATAAAATAGTGTTGACTTTTGCAGTTATTTATATTTTATTGTTATTTGTTTTCTATGACGTCATAGTGATTCAATAAAACGTAAATTGTACAGGTCTCGTGTGAACTCATCAAGTATCCCGCTATAACATTATAAAGTAATTAAGGCGATGTACGACATTATTCTCTTTTTAATTGCAAGTGATCAGCTATAACTGAAATAAGTTTCTTTCGTATAGGCATAATGTTTACTGTACGATTACCCGATACAATATCCTTTTCAAAAACTAAATAATACGGTTACATACTCTTTCCGTATTAGCACGACTTTAGCGTGGTATTAGCCGGGTCGCGAATTTACACTGCAAACAGCACTTCCATTAAAGTTACAAATGTATAGGCGGCTTACGCTGAACGAGCAGTAGCCGTTAAAAGGTACACAAACTGTTAAAAAAACGTGAGAAATGTACATAATCCGAAGTATGCACGCTGCACCGCTCTCCGCATAATGAATTTACGGAAAGAATGAAGGAAAGAAATGTAATTATTAACGCTGTCAGAAATATATTTTACATGGGATATCTTATTATTACGTTTCATTGCCGAAGATAGTGGATATCTTTATCTTTCCGGTTCGTGTGTTATTTGAGGTGCGAATTTCGAATTTATGATGAAACATAGTGAGAGTGAATACGAATTATCACTTAATAAGCGTTTATTATATACATACATTCATCGTAAATTCTCATTATTTCACCTCGTATTCTTAAAAATAAAGCTCCGTTTTCGTTTTCGTTCGATTAGAAAGTTCCGCGGGAATCTCTTTAATTACAAACATGAAGATTGCCCTCCCTCTCCCACAGGAGATGTGAGAATCGCGCGCTGTATCTGCTTTCATTACGTTCAACTCAATGCTGTTTTGCAAGACGCTCGGAGCACGCTTACGTTATACATTTTAGAGGAGCGCGATTTTTCTAGTCGGTATAAAATCAGATAACACTCGCGATGTGGCCGTAACGCCGTAAAAGCTTCATTATCGATCTGATAAGACGATGCTAAAGGTCGAGTTAACCGACCGTTAAATGGGCATCGGATTATTTCAGGCGTATCGCATGTGTATATATATATCTGTACGATAAATTTCGTGTAGATGAAAGAGCTCCTCGAAAGATTGTGCAGAAATTACGCGTAATTCCTGTAGCTACAAAGTCGTCATAATTCTGCAAATTATCGGCATCACCGTTCGTGTGTATATGTATGACAAAATACGTGGTCACACTTTTGTAATCTGCATGCACCATCTGTCTTATTGATTTTTTCTGCATCTGCCGTTATGGGGCTTTAGAACGCGAACAGACTGCTCGTAGGGGTGGGAAGGGACAAGTTAAAAAATAGAAAGAATTTCAACACTAACATTTCTTTATTATTGTATTTCGTGATTCTCTATTTCATATCGACAGATCAATAACGCTAGTGCTACAACTATTCTTTTTTCGAGTTTTGGTCGAGAGACTGTCAAAGGTCGCAAAAAGAGATCCAGTTCAATCAAGTTTCAAATGTTTTATTATTATCCAAAATCCTTGTAAATCTTTCGATAATTTTTGTTTCCACAATTTCATATTTGGTACCCGTCACTGGATAGTTGTAAAAGTGTTTCACATATCAACATTACTCATACACTGCATCATAATGGTTTTATTTATGATTCAATTTACAATTATCGAGGGTATGTAACTGACAAATAATAAGAAAAGATGTTAAGGATGATCCGTTTTCTTTATTGAAATATGGATTCCATTCATTATACTGGCACTGAACAATTCTGAAATACTGAAAATGAATTTCTTTCCGCAACATTTGTTAGAAAATTGTTGGAAAATAGTTTTACAGATAATGCTCCACTTACGTGGATTATAAGTTCATCGCATAATAGCAGTCTGTTGATAGTAAGTTCATTTGAGTTTTTTCTTATACATAACTCATAATTACTTAACAAATAAACATGTATAAAAAATAGATGAAGGTGCAAGAGTGACTGCAGGTCTCAGGGGTCTTATGCTAACGAACGGTTGAATAAAACCTTTTAGTTATTATACCATTTTTAATCATTTCTTCAAGTTTTAATTATACAAACGCGCCAGAATGAAACACGATTAAATCGAGTTACCCTTAAGCCAAATTAGAAAAAGTGCAGGTAATAATAAATTTAGCACGTAACGGTCCTGAGACAGCCTACGCCGAACCCTGCTTTAATTATCGGCTTTTCTAATTGAAACAAGATTCTAATTAATAACGAAATGCAGATATTTCCTCGAGTTCGATGAGTACGTTACTGATACAGGGAGTCTCGAGTGTGTACCCATTTACCCGGGATGTTTACCCATAAGAAACCCGTTCTTATAAAAACACCGAGAGCGCGCGTTACACCTATAGTTAATCGTAGAAAAGGGAAAATCGTTAAAATAACATGGGGGTACCGCCCACCGCTGCACTATGGCCCCGCGCGATAATCAGTTTTGAGCACGTGTGCGAGCAGCGTGTATATACGCAGGTGGAGTTCCTACTGCGAGTTTCCATCAGACAACGACGCGCTAGTCCCCCTTCGAACCTTCGCTTTGTCATTCCCAAAGTGTGGTTTACGACTTTGCGTTTCCTATCGTTGGCTTTTCTCTTTTTCCGAGGCACACACATAACCCGAGGTCGCCGATTTTTAGGTCGATACTCCCGGTGCAAATGTGCCTGTGCCTCACGATGCGAAAAACACGCATTTGTATTTCACAACCGAATCGATGGATATAAATCTATTCTCCGACGAAACGGTAAAATTCTCAAAGAATGTTAATGCATATTTCATTCGAAAGTGGATTTTTCCAGATGGATATCTGTCGGTTTGGTACTATTTAAATATTCTCTCACTCCTATTGGTATACGACCCTCAATGAGAATAGGTTATGTGTTCGACAAGACCGCGAAGCAATTCACTATATCTTTGTCAGGCCCATTTTAAGCAGCGTTTTAATTTATATTTGAATTGGAATGGAATTGAATATACAAATTACAATTGACCATGCGCTATTCGTTACATTATTCCGGCACCGAGGAATTACAATTATACGTTTCCTCCTGCTTTGACCCACTTGATTGCCACACAATGCCGAGTGTTTTTACCGGTCGTTATACATATATGTACGAATCTTTTTATTGAATCTAAGCGCGTGCAGCGATAATTGTTTAATCGCTTCTAGTAAAGTTATAATGTCGAGTAAAATTTTGCTTTGTTCCTTAAATCATATTAATTAGCAATTAGTTATAAGTCATATATTAATTAGGTAATCGTTGCAAATTATATATATTTTGATTTGTAATTATTGTATGCTTCACTCATGATACTTTGTTCATTAAACAAAACGTATAGTTCCATTTATTGGAAGTTTCAAACTCATGTACTGAAGAAGAAAATATGAATTTAAAAAACTACTTTCGGCAAAACCTTCCTAGTAAGTTCCTAGTAAAAAATGAAGTAGATTTTTGTCAGTGCTCTGACCAGATATTTTCCTGACCACGGTCTTGTTGATAAATCTTAAGGATGAGATTGTAATTGGATTCAAATGACATAGAACCTATTCACTTTGGAAACTATATACGGTCATTGTGGCAAAAACCACGTTGGTTGTGAAGTCATTGTATAAATTCTTGTGAATGTATTGTTGTGCTATTTCAAGAGGTTTCAAATTGTTGCCTACATTCGTCGCGTCCATTCTTAAGTAGCAAGTCTAAGACATTTTCGTTAAAAAGGTTAAAATGTGCTTACTTCACGGTTTCCAACGGGCGTGCATGCAACCATGGGAATGATGTATAGAGCCGTAAAAGACCACTGAAGGTAGTATACAGTCCTATAAATCATATCGATGTAAATAAGTTTTTAAAATAAGTTCCTTCTTCGTAGTGGCATTTCAATGCCGTGGCTTCATTTACGTAGTCCTGCGAAGAGTCATTGTCGAAGGTTCATAACCATGGGTAATGGCAGACCGTTTGAAGATCGATCCTCACGGTGCAGTGCGAAGTATAGTGTACACAAGTGAAGAATCGTGACTGGGAATAATGCTGAGCGAATCGATCATCTTTTTCTACGGCGAAGGATAATCGCAGGCGTGGCTTTGGTTCATAACGACGAGGGAATCACTAGCAACCTGCATCGGTGAAATCGTTTCGCCGTATCAAAAAGCTAGGTTTATATAGACAATGCGTTCTCGCATTTTCCGAGATGAAGGGTATTGATAGATATATGATTCGAAACTCGTTATTTTTCTTGCCGTGTAAATATTGGGTAAGACTCGACGCCGAGTGATCGAGAATTCTTGCCCCTGACTGGAAAGTCTATTCATCAAAACGTATCATATTACAATCGACGCGGTGACGTTTCCTTAATTCGGATCCACTAAATAAATGACGCGAATCATTAAATAATGAAATTCCCGACAGAAAACGTTGATTTATGAGGAAAGCGTCGATCATAAACTGTGTGCAAGTATTATTTATCGATATAACTTATTGGACTTTTGTTCAAATGGTCGTGAAGGAATGCATACAAGAGTATTGTTCGAAATGATTATCTGTAAAATATTTATCACCACGCTCGAATATTCTGTGATAAGTGGTTAACACACTTTTAAGAGAACGCGACTTACATTTAGATACTTTCAGTACAGCTGACGTCAGAATTCAGGGAAAATTAGTTAACGCCACAGCCTCGTTTTAAATCTGATACAATATAATGCATTGCGTATTCGCCCGTGTGAATGTGCTACACTATAGTGTTCATTTAGTGTTGGCGTAATTATCTAAGATTTACAAAACGTTTATCTCAACAGAATTCCTTAAATATTTATTTATGTTGCGTATATGCATTGGACATTTAGTAAATTTGCAGCGAACGCGCATATTTCATTGACTGGTCTTTATGGCCAAAGTTCACATGAATTTTATCATTTCTAAGAATCGCAAAAGGTTCTTACCGGAGGCAAAAGAATGCGAAAAGAATAACGACCCTCTCTTTTCACATAGATCAGCGGCGCTGAGGCGATTACGCGTACGTCCGCGAGAACATCGATTCGATCGATCGCGGATTTGTTCGACGTAGAAAAACAGGATGTTGAAATTCGCAACGCTTCGAGCCGTGCAAGAGGTAACATGTTGTCAGCCGGAAAGGCTGACCATTTGTTGAAAACCACTATTAACGTGCCATTTGAAAACCTTGATCCCATCGGTGGAAGTACTTTTTACCGAGTTTTTTTCCCCCGTCGAAGTCGTCGAAGATCTTGAAAACGAGCGAAGACACGGGAAACGCGAAGGAGAAGAGGAAGACGTTGGGACATTCGAGCCAATTAATGAAAGAAGTCTTGCGAACCTCGGAAGATGTAGATTTGTGGTCGACTCGAGATGATTGTGGAGAACCGCGATTTACACTGTTTTATAAATCCGATAGAAATTGCAGCAGGGAACCCCCCCCCCCCCTCCCCTACTGGTTAGAAATTAAAATTGCCTCATGAAGCAAATACAATCATAAGCTCACTCAATCAACTATGCTCGTTTTTTACCACGCTCTGATTCGAGACATTCAAGTATGCCCTGTCGTAAGAAAGAGTTTCTGATCGGAATCACTCGGGACCGACTTTGTGACACAGTACTCTTCCATGTACATTATTCGTCATAACATTCTCGTATTTCAAAATATTTGTGTAGTACCTTGGGGCATATTGAGCGTCGTAAAATTTATTGCCTTTTGTCATCATCCAATCTAGACAAAATACTTGGTGTATTTAATAAAAGAAGGAAATTTGTGCGATTCGTGGGATGAAGCTAGTTCGTCTCACCGATAAGATATCGGAACTTAATCACGAGATGGGTATAAATGGGGGAATGTTCTCAGTTTGTACCCTGATATCCAGCTGAGATAAGACGAATCTGACGTGTCCTCCTTGTGGCCTTACTGCGCTATTTGCCGGGAGTTTTCGCGACGAGTAGCCTGTACGAGTCAGAAAATACAAATCGAATCCACAATCCAGCATTTTAGATAAGGCATCGTAAAGTGTAAAGCCGATTCCCTTTCACTCGGTGCGCGCAATACGTAATGGCACAACGAGTTGAACATTACCGAGTTTCGTTGCGCCGCCACTTCTTACGTGTGTATGCCCTAAGCGTGGCTTAACGCCGTGCTGAAACGGCAGTAGCGGGTATTTCACGATTACAAAAAAAAAAAAAAAAAAAATCCGTGTAAAACATCGACTGGTTAAGGTGTTCGGACGATCGCTGAAAAAAGCACGTGGCTGTGGATTGGCTGGATTAATGCTTTGTGGGAATTCCACTTGTTTTGCATGGAGATAATGCCGACTGCTCTATGTAAGATGTGCTGACTTACCGCAGTCTATTCTGCAGTTCCGCTGTGGAGAAATCAGCGAAGTAAACAACATTCTCTTGCGTAGATTTTATTGATGCGCAATAGTCGAGCTTTTTTTGCTACGAGCTCGTGGGAATATATCGGTGGGTAATGCTGATTTTTGCATTTCGCTTCCCAATTGATCTTGTAGCATTTCTCGATATTAATAGTACATGATCCACAAGTACTTAATCATTATTTACTATTATGTAAAGTATATCACGATAAAATAATAATATTTCCAATTATCGCCTATAATCAGCAAACGTATCAACTTTCGGCGTAACTTAGACAAGTTTACAAAGAAAAAAAAAAAAAAAAAAAAATCGGTGCAATAGGAACGAAGTAACAAAGACAAATGTTGAAAGACCGTCAGAGTGAAGCAGCAAGGGGCCAAGCAAAAAAAATTCATATTCTATGGGATTACTAACGTATACTAGACCCAGTTTAATCGCGGTAAAATACAAACGCAATTCTAGGTGCACGAGAACAAAAAGCTCTGACTCATTCCCCGTACGCGTTAATATTGGTCAGTAAGTGCGAGAAAATACGCTCCAACACGCACCAGCACCCGCAGGTATTAATGAATCGGACTGCACGTACGCGCGTTAGTTAAGAGTATTTACAGTTAGTAACAGTTTCCTAGTGCGTATCCGAGGAAGCGTCGCCGCCGCACCGGCAGTATATCGCGCACCTGCCGGTGGTTAACCCGACTGTGGCATGACGTATGCTAAGTGTCAGGCGTGCGCTAAAATGAATGGCGTTTCACACGATGCGTTCCGACAACCTTCGCGGACAAAGATTGCGATCCGCTTATGCTATATATTGCGTTATTCTGGACTATCGCCGCCCTTAATCGTTGGTGACGTTTTCCACGCTCGCCGTGAATTTGAGAGAAGAAAAATCTGAATGGTGAACGATTTATGAGATCGCGCGCACGAGAACCTTATTCAATGAATTCTTTTCACGAATGACGCGTTAGTCTCGCACGTAATCTCGCGAATGATTGTTTTTTTTTCCTACGATATATATATAAAGTCTTTGATGTTGTGCGTGCATAATTTAGTTGGGGAATATTACGCCAACAGGGTCAAGTACAGGTAATGCTTTCATGCATGGGGCCTGAGTGCCACAAGGAAGAAGATGAAAGTGAAGAATGATTTGTAGAAAATCTCATAAATCAGTGATTGAAATTTTTAAAGATTATTTTAAAAATGTTTCGTCGATGATGAATGGAAGAGTAGTTGGGATAATGATGGCGCAGTAATTTTTGAGAGATAAAGTTTTGTCAAAGAGACGACAAAGAAATAAAGAGACAATAAAGAGACAAAGAGAGAAAAAAAACTACTGTAAAAATATGGAAGACCTGCGTACTATAAATAGATAAGCGCATACCTGGACAACTCCTCTTTTCGAAAAATATCACGCCGATGACACCTCGAGATTTTTCTTAAAAAAGCAATTTTTTCTCATGCTGAAAGTCTGTCCTTAAAATACCATTCTCTGTATGGTACCATTTCCAAGAAAATTTTTCTCCATGCATTAAAAGCATCCACGATCATAAACACTTTTTCTGCTCATAAACTTTATGCGAGATGTGAACGGTTTCTAGAGTCTTTCTAAAAATACATAGGCGTAGTTAAAGCAAAAGCCCAGATTGCTTGATCATCAACTATATCGAAAACTGAATCAGCAGATAATCGCGTGAAACGTATAACTACCTACGGGTTTGTGCCATGCTTGACATTAAAAATGTATGAATTACTGCTCGTCCTAAATAATATCTTAAACATGACATGCACATCAATTCATATCATGAGAGTTCATCGACAAAATTTAAAAAAAGCCACGTAACATGTATTTATCACAGTTAGCATAATATTCCATACTTGCAAACACGCAAGCTCGTGCACATCCGCACATTATTCACTTCTGTCGTTCTTTATATCTCTTTTTGTAAGTTCGGACAACCGAGAGCACTAAGATACAAGAATAAAGCTCGTATATTTTTTATAATCTTGATGTAGTACTTTACACGTGCTGGATTCATTTTTTCCTTGAGGATGTTTTGAAATAATGACGGCAGTAAAATAAACCCATTTTACGCTGACTCGTCCGTTTGGCTATGTAAGGTTGTGCCACTCAGAAGAGCGTTCATTCTGATCGCGGATGTTTTGTCTTAACGCACTCGACTCAACGTTGTCCAAGTTTCGCCCCTCGAGTGAACGAACCAGTCTCGAATCCCACATGGATGCATATGCAATAAAATAACTACGCTCCTCGCATTGTATTTCTTTTTCAAGTTTCTTCCCGAGACAATGACGTCAACCTAAGGTAAAACATCTGTTCGCCTCCCCCACGATAAAAAGACAAGAAACTGCAGAGACCTTATTAAAGGTTTCGCTTTATACCATCTTTCCTCGGCACTCCTGCTCCTTCCTTCCATTCTCGGAGCGAGACAAACAGGAAGGCACTAAATCGCGAGATGGTCTCGCGCCTCGCGAAAAATATCTCTCTTACCTGAGCAACAATGAGCGGGAATTATACGAGCGGCTGGAAATTAATTGAAATGAAGTTCGCGCGCGAGCGAAGCGACATGGCTCGCGTGCTTATCTCGATGCACTTATCGTGCTTATCTGGTCGCACTGCTTCTATGGGCGTTTCATACAGGAAAAGAGAGAAAGGCCTAATTAATGCCTTCCTCCCGTCGCGGCGATGAATCCTACTGCCGTTGTGGCCTACCTTCCCGAAGCCCGATTAAATTTCAACGCCAGTTGGTGCTCGCATTTAGCTTCGGTAAACCAAGGCGCTAGTAAATCTCGCCGCTATTCCTCGCCAAACGATTTACTGTCGCACAAATGGGAATCGGGCCGAAAAATATCAATGAAAGTTCCCGTGCGGGGATCTCATTCTGCGGGAACGTGTAAACTTTGATGGTAGGTTTTGAAAAATGCACTACATCACTACACGAATTATATCGAGCGTGCGTGCTTGCGCCACTTTCACCCTGAATCACTGATGCTACTGTGCGGATGATGTACTTATTTTTTCTGCGATTGATTCGATCGGCTGAATGTGGGAAACTAATAAGCTGTGTCGAATTGAGGCATCGTGGAACGTACGACGGATTAGAGGCATATAATTTCCAAGCTTTTCTTTCGTGCGTATTGATGCCTGTAATCCGCAATTGGAATACGGTCCGACAGCGCCGGCGGTTAGGGTAAATAGCATTGCCCGAGCCATTCATTTTCATTCATTAATCATAATTGATTTCGCAATTGTACATAATGCTGAACTTAGTCGCGGCGATTGGACGGTAATTGATGGCATGTACTTCCCCGACGAGTTTCGAAAGCCGAAGGCCTACATTCGTTTGGCAGAAAATCGTAATTTTCCGCAGTGCAGTTGGAAGAGCATTGCGGTTGAATTAATTTGAATAAGCGATACGGTAGCTTGTAGCAACGGATTCGTTTATTTACCAGACGAATCGAAGATTAGGATCACGTCGTGCCGGATGCGCGTCAAACAGAAAGTTATGCCTGCAACTATAACGCTGGTTGGCGTCCGGTGTCGATTTTCTATTGTCTCGTGTATTTGATACGGGACTACGAAGTATGTTTGATTAGCGATAGGCATGTCGCTGAGGTTTAGACTTTTTTAAAGTGTTCCGGTACGTAAGATTTCTAAGTAGCGATACTTGCGACGCATTTCTCTCGTTATGTTTCATTATCGCGATGTGCATTTATACGTGAAGTTTGCTTTAGACGAGCAGCGTATATATAATTTAATAGAACAGATGGCAAATCAGTGCATGTTCTTTTAAAAGTTTGCGTGTCTCGTCGTAATAAATAACAGACCATTCATACGCATACAACAAATAAATAAATTATTAAATTAATTTATTACAATAGGATTTGATCACTGCTCACTCTTATATGCGCATAAATGTTTATTAATTACAAAAGATATCCATGATACTCGTCTTGATTGTATTATTGATGTTCAGCCTTTTCTTCAGAAATTCAGTATTTTATTAAGTTCTCAAAAGATCGTACGTCACATATGTATCCTTAACTGGCCATGGATCTATGTTACGGAATTTGGACCATAGAATGTTAAATGTTTGATCACTTCTCCGTCGGTTACATATCCGATGTTCATCCAAATGTCCGAACATTAACATTGTTAAACCATATACATCGAAACATCACTGTATACATTATAAGTTAAAAGTTTGCGATTCAGCATTAGCAATATCTCGGCCCTTAATTTGATTAATTCAAGTAATGTTGAGAAACAAGTCACTAACGTCGATGTAGTCAATAAATGGCACATTTCCCTTACTTGATACATATAGGCATGTCAACGTTTTTTTTTGCAGCTGGATTGTAACGGTTACACAGATGATCGTGCACGTAAATACAGGTTATTTTTCATAAAAAGCCTAATCACTGCAACTATAGGTATTATAGTAATAGTGCCATTAGAATGACATCGGTTACGCACGTAAACGCTAAAACCGAAACTAGTTGATCAGCTAAAAAATCGTTCGATAAGATAACGCGAAATTACTTCAACGCTATTATTATGTCTCAGCGACCAATTATGTCAATATCATTATATTTATGCAGTTACCGTCGTGTGCTACACATAATATTCAAATCGTACATACGAATAAATTATTACTATTCGTAAGAGGACGGTGGCGTATTGTGAATGCAAATTTCTCGTGTACTACATTTGCGAAATGAAAAAGTGCATTTTTACCCACCCGCGAAACACGAAACGGGATTTCTGTAGTAAACACACGGTATATATCTTTTCTCCTTTCGATAGTTATCTCTTACTACCATGCAGTCGCAAAGTGGCCTTATTTCCATGCCCTTAACTTTTACTGTGTCGCCTATGATAATCATTATGGTCAGTCAGTTTCCATTCGCCGCTGATTCGAATCAATTAAAGTCGTACTCACGCGCATTCACACACATCCGAAAGTGCGGATTTTTCAATGCGGAAACGCTGCCACTTTGACGGCTTAAGTATCGCTGCTTGATAGATTTCGGAGCGACTTAATCAAGTTCGCGCGCGCATTCCCTCGTTCTTATCTTGAAAATTACATTTCTTCGCAAGTGGGACGTCAAAACGGGGTTCGGTGCGTAACAAGGCCCTTGAGTTAAAAACCGCGTGAAAGTGTGAAAAGCGATTATCGCGAGAACGGGCGTGGAGAACAGAAACACCGTGGGTTTTATTAAGAACTACTGACACCGAAGATGCCGAGGATTATAAACCTTTCTCTTTCTTCGTCTTATAAAATAATCGGGAGCGCGACGGCATCTTGAGAATCCCCGAGTAAGAGGGCAAGCCCCACATACGACCGATGTACTCTTCGATGAGAGATTTCGAATTATCGATAAGCGTTTACGACTTTTACGAAAGAAATGCAAGCGGCAAAGATGGCACAAATATTGCCAGAATTGAGCACTAACAACAAGGTCAGGCGGCAGTGCGACCGAAGTACAGGACATATTGGTGGGAGGTGTATTATTACTTGTCCGCCCTAATGTCGCATGTCTGAAACCCACAAAAAGCGACTGTGTCTTCCTTGGTTATCTACAACGTGATGCTCCCGGTTTTGCGTTGTTTTATCTGCTTGTCAAATAATAGAATTTTTTTTTTAATAACTTCTTGCCAATTTACTTGCATATAATTTAATTAAATAATTTTAGTCGTTCTTGTAATACGATTGTAGCCGTGCATATTTCTCCATCTAACGTCAGCTAAATTCTGTATAAATTTAATTCAGAACAATAATAACATTTATAATAATCCACATCTCCCACAGTAGTTTCAGTATCTTGAAAGTAAGTACTTAGTCAGCATGATCGTTTCTGAAACTAATCGCCGTCACAACACATCGACTCTATGATAGTGTTGGCACATTCGTCGAGACCATCTTCTATTTTTGGAAAGAGTCTAAATATATTCAAAAGTACGAAAATAAGAGGAACACGAAATCCGAATAGAAATGCCATATGTATACGCCACAGGTCTGACACGCGAAATCCTGTGCATTTTTTGTCATAACAATGCACTAGTACTCCTCGTCTATTTTATTGAAATGGAGAACATTATAGGACACTTTTTATAGCCTCATATTAATAAGAGAATGCCATCGATCACCTACAATAGCGTGGTCAAGAACTGAACATTTAGATGGATCACTTTCAACAAAACATTTGAATCGGATGTGTACAATTTTGTAAGCGTATCCCATCTGTGCATTCGGTATTATACGTATAAATGATGTCAACCTAAAACGAATTGCGTGCGCGTCCGCTGGAGCGTATTTATGAGCGCCGGAATATGGCGCGGGTGTTTTCCAGTATATCCGATCGAAACCGGATAGCAATTGGCGTTACCGTGATACTCGAGGTGCGATTTCGCAGGAGGCAAGTAATCGCGATCGCGATCGTGATCTCCGCAGATATAGCATTTGTAATGTAATACCGAATACAGAAATTACAACGCGCCTGTAGCTAGCTCTCGTCGCTGAAGTAGCGTAATACCGCAAATACCTTCTGCGGCGCACTCGCGAACCCGGCCGCACGTACACCGACGCGAAAAGGATTGGCCGTCAATTAAATGTGCGATTATGTCAGTTACTTAATCGCTCGGTCACGGCATTAAGCGAGTAAGCGACACCGGCTTTTTCGCTTTTAGCCCAGGTGTCAAGGACGAGCCGTATATCGCCCCGGAGAGAAGACGGGATGCTCGATTTACTACGCCTCGGCGGTCGCCGGTGATGCTCCGTATAGTAAACGATAGATAAGGCGGCGTCGACATAGATTTACGATCGCTATAGTGCCGATGATAAGAGGTGGACTTTTAGACGAATGGAATTTTAATTGTCTTATACGTTCGTTCCTGCCTCCTCTCGTCGACTGGAGATGGTCTTTATTAGATATAATATGCAATTGCCGGTAACAAATTGGAAAATTAATTGCCCTACGTATCCGAGGCACGAAACTATTCATTTCGATGGAAATTCGTAATGAGCGATAATGACAAATGAAAAGAATAATCGTGGAACGATAGCCGTGTTCTTTTTAATGTCGCGATAAATCATTCTAATCGTGCGTCAAACTTCACCCGGGATAAGACATTATAACGTAATTAAGCATACCGATTCTATTTTGCAACGAGCGCGCATGCATTCGTGGTGCACGTCGAGTCGCTCATACGAATCCCGACGATGCAACGTATCGCGGTTACCGACGGCCGGAATAATGGATATGTAAAATCCGATGAGGGGTTTTATAATTGTAATAGAAATTTCCACATGAAAGCGCGGCGATAATTTAGAAAGTCCGATAAATACGATATTCGTTTCATGCAGGTGTTGCACGAGTGTAACCTTACCGTTTCGTGACGCCGTGGCTGCAAACGCTATGCGCTTTTAAGACGCCGAAACGAGCGCTAAAATTTGTTTTCATTAGTGTCCTAGAAATAGCTTCCGGTGAGCACGTACGTGACCCCTGAAATGCAGTTTATAGCTCGAGCAACGTCGGTGAACTTGGAAAAGCAAACTGGGATTTTTATACAGTTTACATTGCAATTATCAACCTTTCGTCTCAATTATTCTTTCGCGGAATTATTATTTCTTTTAGTCATTTGTTGATTTCTCGAATCTCGGTTACAAGCAAAAAATTAAAATAAAATAAAACATACAAATAAATAATAATTTTTAAATCAACAAATTATAATAAGTATATGGATTCGAGAAGTCTTTGATCCATTGAAATGTTAAAATTAAATCGTCTGCACATATTTATTCATCGAGGAACTCTGTGTTCTATCCCATCATTTTTTCAAGAGAATATTTTCGTTAATACTAAACTCGCACTGAGAATTTATGACAAATATGTCATCAAACAGAATAATTAGTTGTTTCAACAAAAATAGGCCAGTGTTTGTATTTACGAAATAAAAAAAAAATAAACTAAATGGAGTGAAAACAAATAATATATATTAAGCATTAATTCTTTTAAAGCAAAGAAAAAAATCTTTGCAAAAAGTTCCAAATAACAGTACATTTCAATGGAATGAAATTGAATAACGTCATTTTTCAAGAATAAAATTTGAAATTGCAATTTATATAAATAAATATTAAAATAGTGATTATTTATATTCTAAACTCTTTACTAAATTAATTAACAAATACTATAGAACAACAATATATTTTAATATCAGCCATTATTTTCTCCGCTCCTTTATATTTAATTTGAATGACTTGTGAAGTTGATTTTGACATTTTGAAATTTTAATTAGATATTATACTAGACTCGGGGCGGAGGATCTAGAACGCATCGAAATTTGCGCAAAAAGAGAAAGCTGAATTTTCACTGTTCTTGAAAAAATAAGATGAAGAATATCACACAATTTGAATGACGGACCGAAGAAGCAATTATTTATACTTTCACCGATACACTTTACCTGCTGAATAGAAAATTGAACTGCAGCGAATTTGATTGATAATAAAATTGACTCGAAAGCTGATTTTTCTGTACATTTTTTCTATACAATAAATGCATTACAAACGTGGGGTTTTACATACAAAAAAAAAAAAAGAAACAGTATTTTAGCACTCGTTTCGGATCATTCAGAATTCATGTATGTAATCTAACCATAATCATCTCACGCTATACGCGACACCCGCATCGCCTTAACGAGGTAACGTAGGTGTAACGTTTGATTTACGTATCATAGAAAAAAACATCAAAGGATCTTATTATCGTATATCATATTGTTACTTGCGAGAAAGTTCCTTACGTGCGGAATATGAAATTTAAATACCTTCCGATTTATCGGATAATAGTTTCGTGAAAAATGCTTAAGTATTTTATGAATATTGTATGCAATATGAATAAATTCATACATCCTGAGCGCGACTCTATGACATGTCGGTCGAAATACCTCGTTTAGAATGTAAAACAATTATTATTCAGTTAACTTGATTATCCGCATTAATCCTCAAACTTGCATAGATTGCATCATGTTCAAACCTCAACTTAACCTCAACTTAACATGTCTAACAAAATAACGGCAAAGTTATCGAAATAACTCATTAGCATTTTCGTAGAAATTAATGCAGAATTTTTACTTTGAGAATTACAGTGTGTAAATCAAACGTTCGAATCTCACGTAACGTTCACTTTTTGCACTTTGTTACAACATTCAAGTGTCGATTCACAAGGCGTAATTACATGTGGATAATTTTCGGATTTCCGGCTCCACTGACTGAACGATGAAACTGAATAAATTGGGAAAGTACTTCTGGACGTCGTTGACGTATTCCGATGTGAAATTACATCGACGCTGCCATCAAGCGTGAGAAATGTTCTGCAGAAATTACATGTGTGGTAGAACTTTGTACACGGCTTGATAAGTGAATTCGTCATGGACTCTCGATAAGTTATCGCGACTGGTTACTGGTCGAAGCTAAAAGTTATCAGTCCCTAGGGTATTGTCTGTGCACTTTATTCCTGACGTATTAGAGCAAGAGTAGAGTAGACACGTAGTTCAAGTTTATTAGTGTGCCTAAGAGAAATCATTGTTTCTATTTTTAATTAATATGTTTTATCAATGAACACGAATTAGCTATATACATTGTAATATTATTATCGTAATCGCTGTTTATTTATAAATAGATTTATTACTTATTATAGACATGTTTTGATTTATTTATTTATATACATGAGATTTGTACGATCCGTAACCAATTTTAAAGTCTAAGGGAATTATACTTTATACTAAAGAGATGATACTTTCAATATCACAAAAAATATTGTATTATTGAATACAATTTTATATAAAAAGATCTTAAAAATCAAAGAAAAATGATAAAACTTTCTAACAATAGTTAGTAACAAGACAAGTAGTGAAATGTACTTTAAAAATTTCTTATGATGAGGAATTAATTTATTTTGCGTATTTTTTTAGTTTTGCAATTTTCAGAAATGTAATTTCGCATGTCTAAAATTCATCATATTGAGCTTTTAATGACATAAACTTTCCATTCATAGACGAATGAGAACATGACTTTAAAGGATGATATTCATTTACGAATGATTGGGATACAAAATATTAATTATTCCAAGAAATGCCGGAAGTGCGAAAATCAAATAAAAGTAAGAAAAGTAGAAAAATAAACAAATGTCATATTAAACAAAATTTAAGATGCATGAAATAGCACCGTTAAAAATGATCTTTGTCAAATAACTTGTACACATTAAAAAAATAAAACAATATATATATATATATACATATATAAATTTAAAATTAGAAACAACGTCACGATAGAAAAAAAATTAATTTCAAATTGCATTCCCATTTTGACTTTGCAATACATGTCAATGTAAAACTCGACATGCGTAATCGTACAATTTAATCGATTCAAGGAATTGCATGATGCAAGTAAACATATGATAACGTCTGATATTTAATCCACGCTAATTTCGTAATGATATGTTATGGAAAAAAAAATTGATTCATCAAACGCTTTATTTGAAATTTTATGTCGAATGTTTTGATGAATTCTAAGTTATTGCATTCTTGATCGAAGATTAAATGTCAAATGTGTTTGACAGCCTAAATTTCTGACCGGCATTGAATGTGTTTACGTTGATATCAATTTATTTTAAGAATAAGATAAGATCCACGAAAACGACGTATTATCGCGCGACTGAATGGAGGAGTAGAGTATTCATTTATGTTGATTTTTATGTCTTTTCTGCTCTCTATATAGGAAAGAGTAGAAAGTAAATTTTACTTCTAACTCTTTTACGAACTTATTGATTTAGAAAATAGACTGGATCGAAAAAATGTTAATTGTTAAAAAGTACACTTTTAAGGTGAGCCTATTTTACGCCTTTATCGAAATATCCTACTGTTCGCTATGATTCCCGAGGAGATTCGAATTTAATTTTTTAACAAACCAATATGGTAAATTTCTCCGAGGAGAACTATTATTAATACCCATCAGTGGGTATTAATAAACAAAAAATCTATTTCTATAACAGTTTAGAAATCTAAACAAGCAAGTGTTGAAGATAAATATAAAATACATACATATCGTGAAGACGTCGAACCCATCAATTTACTTGCGACGTGACTTGAAATAGGCGACGCTTTATCGAGAACAAAACGACAACTGTTGCAGAGCCTACGCGTAGTAAATTTGGAAAATAAACGTAAATAACAACGAACGCAATACGCTATATAGAAATAAGCGTGGAAGAGTAAAGTCCTACGGCTAATATCTAAGACAGTCGTAAATAAAAATCCCATCCCAGTCCGTAGCAGCCGAGAGATAAGCAATAATATTTCCAGAAATAATTATATATTCAGTAAATAATGCAGCTGCGTTGAGTTCTCGCACGACTTCTATGTTTTCCGTCTTTATTCCCGAGTATTTCTGGTTTACGTCGAAAAGCCGTAAAAAACCTCTCGCAGGAAGTTACTTTTTTGTCAGGGTTTCTATACCCCTATGCACTTAGAATAAGCAATTGAAATTTTTCATTTGTAAGCACAGTTATGAAAATTTGCCAACCTGGATAATTTTAAGAAATCGATTTCATACAAAAAAAAATGTTTTAATCTATTCATAAATGTATTTCGTTAAGGGAAATGCCGGAGGTCTTTTTGGAATGCATTAGAAGCGGAACCCTTTGAGCAATCACGTGTTCAACACACTGTTTTTGTAAAGCCTTCAGTTATGTCGTTCTCTCGGCAGTTCGAGTCCCATTCCCTTTCACGTGGAGATCTTATTGTCGTGTCTTTGTAACGAACCCCATACGAATCAGATCTAACTTAAGATTTTGCATTCAACTCCGGAGCATGTCATAATTTGATGGTGCAACGATACACGAAATCATTTTTGCGATAGAGCGCGCGATTAAGGTGTATTGTATTTCATTCGATAACGATCGTTACAAATAAAACAGCGAATGAAATGCTGTTCCTTCGGTTGTACATTGTGTGTCCTACGAGGAGTGGGACCCATGACTGGCACGACTACGATGAACGACCTCTCCAGATACAAGTGAAAACGCATACTCTTATATATATGAATTCCTTTGTGAGTCAGGTAATAAAAAATTAATCGCTTAATTAACTACAAATTTTTCACCAAGCGCCTTATTCGGGAAAAAATCTGTCATCGATCGTCAGAGGTTCGGGATTAAACGTCGGATAAAAGAACTTTGTAGCCACTTTTTTCCGAGTCTCTGATATTTATGTATAATGTTCAATCGAGACACGCGAACGAAACAGGTTTCAGGGAACTTCCTTTCCGCATGAAACTGGAGGCGATGAAAAAATAATGGCTCTTCTCGGGATCGCTTTATCGTTTTTTTTTTCAATATTCCATTTGAGACGAGTATCGTCTATCATGCAGGGTCAACGTACATCTCCCACGAGGCGATTGATACAGAAGTCCGCGAGGAACGAAGGCGAGAGAACGAGCGCAAATGAAATACAATTGGTGAACCCGGGGGACTAGTAGGAGGTTATAAATAGCCGTATACTAAAGTTATGGTATACTTGTGACGCGAGCTTCCTGTAGTACTCCGGACCCTCCTTACGTCCGAGTGTGCTGCTACGACACTGAAAGCGGCCCTTCTTCGTCGCTTGCTCTGAAACTGCAGCTGGTCGCCAGTTCATGAGCATGATAGTGCATGCTCGATCAAACTGAATGGCAACGAGAGACCAAAAAACGTGAAAATTCTACAGCATAGTAAGTTTTCCATGGTCTTCATAAATGTCTCCTTCAACGGCCCTAATAAGGATGCAGATAGTTTCAACTGGAATTTTAATACTGCATCCGCGGAAAGAATTTAACCAGTTACTAGCGTGGAGTAACAACAAACTAGGGGAAAATGCGCCGAGTATCTATATAGAGGATGGTCATGTTGAAATCGGGTATATGTCGTTTAAGGAAAAGCGAGACACTTTATACTTTTCCTATATCAGAAAGATATTCCACTCACTCGTGGGTGAATTATTTAAGGTTTATCCCTTTTTCGGGTTTGATTTTAAAAATTTTTAATTATTGTCGATTGATTTTTATCATTTCTGGAAATTTGTATTGTCATCATTTTCTTTCGAATACATGTCTATTATTTTTCATGTGTTTTTTTTTTTAATTTCAGAAAGACCTTATACTGTCACGTTTCATTTCTGATGGACCGACTCCTTTTAACATTTTTTGTTATTGATAACTTTTGTCCAATAGACAAATTTTCAAGTTTTGTTTCCATTAAATTACATATGGTAAATATCAACCTATATGTAATCTTGAATGTTGTTCTAATCTTCATGTCGTTATTTTTTATGCATATCGTAGCTATAATAAATTTTTCCATTATGTATTCATCAATATTTTATTTGATTACGTTTGACTTTTTGTTTATTTTCCATGCTCGTTGATTCCAAATTCAGTCATTTTCTCAAATTTGTTTTGCTATTTTTATATTTTATTAATTCTGAAATTCATATCTTTAACATGTTGCGAAATTATGACTTCCTTATAGTTTTCATTGTAGCTCACTTATTTTGTAGTAATTTAATACGTACGATCCGTTTACTAATGGATTGTATAGTTTATAGCAATTTTGTAAGGTGTTAGTGATGCGTACCTTCATATAAACATATCTGACTAAAGCACCATCTACATTATAAGGAACGACTTCCTGCTTTAGGTGATATCTATTCTATAAGTTATTATATATTTTCATCAGTTTTCAATATATGCGTTCCAATAAATTTATTTTAAATATCACTGGTTTTCTAAATACGCCGTTATTATTATTACATATTTCATTGTCCACGTTTTTTATTTTTAATTAATTATTATTATTTCTGTTGTTGTTGTTATTTTATGTTTGGCTCAATTTCCCCAGTAGAATAGCAATTACTTATTTTATTTTATTTTATTTCTTACATTTTCGTAGAAATAGAATAATTGTCACAAAGTTTACGATTTTTACTTTATTATATTCTTGTTAACTAACGTTGAAACAATTCATAAAAATATTTTAAAACTTAAACTATGAAAGCAATAATATAGTGCAACATTAGAATTCATCAGTTACAATTTTGAAATTTTTTAAAGAATAGGAAATAAAAAATAACGTTTGAAAGTACAGTAATTTAGAGAATGAACTCTGACTATAAATATAAGGCCTTAACCGCGAACAATGATATTGTTGCAGATCTGCATTTCACGCAATGGTTTTTAACCTTAATAACTGAAATCGCGTGATGACGAACAGTTTCAATTGTGTCTCTATTTCCTTTAGCGGTGGTGACAATGAAACTGTAGTGGAAAACGAAAAGTCACTGTCACAGTTAGAATTGTACCAAGGATGCGCTATATACGTCAAGATTTTTAAAAATGTGAATCCATTATTTAAAAAGGCAGCCATATATGGTTCATTTTCTCCTCAATCTGACTCGTTAATACACATGGATTAAGTTTATTCGTACAATGAAAGTCTCTAGATTTTCAGTACATGCGGCGGATTCGGTCAAGTAATAAAACACCATGATATACCACGCCCCTCCAATCGTATATCCAGAAATTCATTGCACTGATGATACATTATTTCGGTTAGAATAGGCGATTCTGAAGATGTCACTTACATGGTCACAGGAAAAAAGTAATTTGGTTTTCTTTCAATCAGTGAAAAATTATCGGTGTGAAATTTCCGTGACGTTTTTATGCATATTTTTCGAGTTTTTATTCTCATGTCGTCATAATATTTCGAACACCTTTATTCACGGTAATTTTATTTTTAAGCAAATTCCAATTATTTCAATGCGATTAAACTACGAAGCACTATTATATTATTAATTTTAGTGCATATTTTCCAGATTTCTTTAAATTCTTTTTTAGTTTTTATAGTGCTATCATAATAACGTTAAGTTTTGGTTCCTGCGAAGAGATTTATCTCTCTCTTTTACATTTATTTATCGTCGATTTAATAAGAAATAAAAAAAAAAATTATATTAATAACAAATAAGGTCAATTTCTTAGTTGACGTCCGGAAACCAAGTTTATAAAATCTGATCTTCTGTGCTTACTTATTGTACGAATGAACGAATGCGGTATTAAAACGACTAATAATAGCGGAAGTCTATCTTTTATTGCCGTCTCAGCAACATATGTGAATTTGGAGCTGACCGAAGTCAAAACTACCAGCTTCGAATTTCGTAATGATTGAAAATTTACTCAACTTTGTGTATGAAAATGTCAACCATCTTTATGCAATAAGATTATTTTATATTAATTCTATTTTTTAATACAATCAACAACAATAAAAAATACCGAGGTTTATCATTCGAGAATTTGACTAATTCGAAAGAGAGTAAAGGAGACTTTTATTAAAGAGGCGCATCTGTTCTTAAATTTCACTCCCATTGTCTGCCGGCTGACAAATGTCTTCCTTCTCGTCACGTCCCTTCATTGGCGTGCGATCATATACGGAGAAACTCCCGCTAGACATTATCACCGAGAACGCACTTCCCGATGCAATGGTAACGGGGTCACGATACCGCAATAATTATCTCGCCGGTTATTAATCAATTCGCGGTATCAGCAGTAAAAATCTGAGACACTTCGCGATGCCGAATATAAAGGCTTTGAAGTCGAAAACGATCTTGCCGGCGTGCGCTTCCGTGTGGCGTTAGGTCGAGGCTTCAAAAAGGTCGTAGATGCGACCGTAAATCATTGCGAATTGCGGATGAAGCTCTTTTATTCTGTTTCAGCTTTACGGTCTAGTAAGAGATAAACGGCGGGAGTATCAGCAGCGCCAAGATTTGCCGGGATATCGAATGCGAGCTTTACAAGGTGTTCCTCCGTTTTCACCGCTCTATCAAGAAATCCGTATGTGGTGATTTCTCTAGGGCAGCTCCCGCGGGATCTGTCCGCGATTCGCACTTTCACTAATAAACTACTAATAACCTTCTGATTTGGACGGTAGACGATGGAGGCCTCGCCCGCTCCACTTCCGGGGCTCGGGAAATCGGAGAAATCGCTGCAAAGTCCACAGGTACAAAAATCGGCTTGCTGCGCGGTACCACCCCGAAGAGAGTGATCAATGGGTTTTCTAAACGCGACGTGGATGTTTCGCGCGCACTCGACGAAATATCAGTTCCGCGATAGTGGATTACGAGATAAGCTCGCGAATTTATGTAGGGCGTAAATCAAGAGCATCGACGAGGGTCATGCCGGATTCATTAATCCCGCAAGCGAGAGTTTAGGCGCTCGATCAATAGATAGGCGATCTCACTTTGAGGGGTTAACTACTTTCGCAGATATATAATATATATATATATACATACGCGCGCAACGAGACGGGAGAAAAATCGATAATGGAAAATGGATTTTGTCATCGACGGGCGCCGGCCGGTGGTCACAACACGTTATAAGCGGCTCAACAGAGAAAGTCGCGTCTTAATCGGAGCCACGGAGCGTGTCATTGATAGGAGCCACGGCACGAGATAATTCACGTTCGTAAATAGTGGAAATTCAGCGGGGCTTTTCGTTTCGCGGCCTACTGTCACTTTCTCGCTCCTTGTCGATTTATGTTGTGGAAGTTCCACTTTTGATTATTTGCCGATCCCGTATTCCTTTTTTCCTGATCCTTTCGGCGCGGTCGCGAACCGGGTGCCTTCTAATCGACGTTCTCGTAACCGCTTGATTTGATAAAGTATAGATATGCGTCGAAATGGAAACGGCCGCAGGATTACCAGACGGGCCGTTTTATCTGTCAGCTAACTAGAAGATATTGTGCAGTAGCATTTAAGATCTCGACTTTCTTAGTCCTGGTAACGCAGACTTTATCGTGGCGCGGCGCTATTTTTTCGGAACAATACTTGTATCGCAACATTTTTGTTGGTCATTGTACAAAGTCTAAATGACAAGAGGTATTTGCATACCTTGCAAACACGAATTTTTTACAGAAATTTCTTTGAAATTGTTTGAAAAATCAATAGAACTCTGTATATAAGTGGTTGTCAGAAATAAGTACAAAGTATTTTCAATACATGAATGTAAAATGTATAGGCATAAGACGACCCATACCCAGGCTCGTGTGAATTATAAATAAGTGTTTATTATGAGGTGACGGTTATTCTATCTGGTCATTACGTTGCCGTGTGCATTTTATCATCAGCGTCATCTACTGTCATGAACCTAACGCCTACATATTCTTTGTTCGCCAATGATAAGCAACAAGCTATAATATCATCCATCAATTACGATCACCCTAACGTTGGAATAGGTTTCTCTTTGTGCGAGTCTATCAGTGACACCTCGTTCTAAAGGACTTGGTTGAAACACTAACATATTTTATCCTGCACGGGAATTGACAGTAAATTGATATTGTCTAGACTTTAAATTGTTTAGAATGAAATTAAAAATGATTTGATAATGAACCAGACGAACGTGGAATTTTAATGGATTTGGGGCTTGTTGTGCAGAAGATGGTTAACGTCAATTTATGTAAATGAATTTCCGAAATTAAATTATATAAATAAGTTTATTTATTTGTTGACGCAATGGGACCTTTAGCATGTTCACTCATAATATTTCAACTATACATAAAGTGGTTCAAATGTGCAAGGGTTATAAGAAAAAATGGATCGTTTTTATTTCCATTTGATAAAATTGTATCCATACAGTTAAGTGATCAATATTGTAGTTTATATTAACCTGATACTTGGTCAAGAATCATTTAACCATCAAGATTGCAAGCTAATTCAATCTTTAAAGCCTAGAAGCATGTTTTAACACTCTCGTCTTATTTGTAAAATCATTTCCTTCATTTTTGTCGGGATGTTCTGGTTCCAATTTAAATACTTTAAAGTAAAACGTAAGACATTTTTAAAATTTTTTTATATAAACATCAAACTTACATAGCTAATATTCCGAACTCCTCTGGGAGCTTTAAGGATAAAAAGCATTCGGAATAAAACAAATTAAATGCCGTATGTGCCGCAACATTGTAATTGTAAGATATCGTCCTAGTTATCGTGATCATAAACGAATACTTTTGCATAATTTGTAACGAATAATCCCCGATGTTACGAAAAATCCTTGCTTCGTATATGCAAATAACATACTGAAATAATCGAAATCCTTTTTACGCCTTATTATAATGAGTGTCTAAATATTGCAATGTGCATATATTTGATTTGAACTCTTGCATTAATTGAAAAGATTCGAAATCGACATAACTTCTTACGGTGTTTGTCGACGTGCATGTACGCGTAATGGCATTCGTACAAAAAGTACGTACTTACCGCTGGTCTAAGCAACGGGTATTGAAAGATAATCAGTTCTGTTATTGATATTCCCCGTTCACAATATTTACATGCATTGCAGCGATATTCATTTCAGATCTTTCTGATAATTAATTATCGCACATTATTAATGAATATTTAACTGTTTCTTGAATATGACGGCCACTTTCTACTAAATAGGATTGTACTTGAATGTACGATCACTTGGCAAGTGCGGCTTTAATTGTGGTAGGCGGTAAAACTTATTTGTGAATTTCTTTTCATGAATAGCGGTACGCACATAACAAGTTCATAACTGTAGATCATACGCGAACGATTAATTAGCGTTTGTTGTTGATGGGTTTAGTGTTACTTTCACTTTTGTACGTGTGATACGCAATTTACATGCGCTTTATTGAGTCAAGTTTCATGTTCGATTTTTAATATTTCGATGTTATCATTCATTTCTAGATATGATATGTACCAAAAAGTGATAGAGATATGTGTGTGTGTGTTTACACTTTACATGTCGTATATATTCTTTTCGCGAAACCTAAAAAGTATATAATTCTATAATGAACTTAATAATATTATATAATAATTATTATATATATTATGTAATGTGTAACAACATCATTTAAGAAATTAAATCCTATATGGCGATTTACGATCAGGAAATCTCTTAGACGCGAATTGCATTTAGTAATATTATACAATTGGTTAATTATGCAAGTTACATATTTATGTTCTAGAAGAATACCCATTGCAATTTTAATGAAAAGTTTGACTTCCCGTCTAACAGTATCCCTTAATGTGTAAAGTAACATTGGTACAAAAGAACGACTATGCCATGATGATTTAAAACGCGCATAACAGTATTCTTGGAACGAAACATGTTCTTCCGAAGGAAATGATCATTGTTTCGACAATTGGCAATAACTCGTCGGCATAAAGATATCTCTATTTAACGTGTGTTAAAACGTAAATGAAATTTGTCGGCAAGTAGCGTTACACCATGCAATAGCTTTGCGTTACAATTAGACAAAGGAATGGATTGTGCAATTAGTAGATAATAAGTGGTTTTATGAAACATTAATGCTGGACTTTTTCTTTTATGAAACGAACGTACCTTATCACCTTTAACATTGTTGGATTAGAAACTAGTCAACATTATTTCAAACGCTCTTACGCGTCACAACTATTTGCTATCACAATAACATTAAAATGCAATCAAATATTCAAAATGTCAGTGTTATAAATTACGTTTAGTTTCAGAATGTCGTTATCATTGTAGCTTATTTTTTCGTTTGTTGACCTAAAGATAACTTTTCGCAGAGTTTACCAGTATGACAAGAGAGATGCATGCATGATAAATTGTGTCGACCAATTTATTATTGGCTGATTTCCAATTGTCCAAATTCCTTTTGACGCACGATGACAATTATTTTACATGCAGACGAAAGACAAAAATTCCTGAAGTCATTTACTAGCCAATTGCATATCACTGTCGATACAATAATCATTTGATGACAATTTGCCAATTACTGTTGTGGACCTCGACGTACACAGAAATTAGCAAATCATTATCAAGTAATGATAGAGAGGAACAAATAATTGTAGGTCTTGTTCAAAAAGCGAAACAATGATAAGGATATAAACAACCTACACATGTCTGTTGTACATCCACATGTGCAACACACTCTATCCTTGACTCAAACAAACCCTAAACATTTAATGTAGTATAATTGGAAAAATACTATCATATTAGTAACCACAATTACTGACCCGTGGCATTATTCTTCGCGCTATATGCTAGATTTTTATCGAGCGACGATCCTCCCCCCACCCCCCGCCTTATCTCTTTGTTACCTTATAATTATTGTCTATTACTCAAATGAAATCTGCTCGATCCGATAAAAATGCTCGTACCTCGAATCCCAATTACACGATATCTCCACTAAGTTGCTAGTCATTACAAGAAGGATGTGCGGACAAGTAGGTAACGAGTATCTGCAATAGCAATAAAGCGCAATGAAACCGCATTGACGCCATAAAATCGAACGCGCGTTCTCGATGATAAAGAGTTCGACGCACTCGATTGCGAATTTGAAAAATCTCGCAGTAAAAGGAGCTGCTACGCTATGCGGCTCTGGACCGGAATAAAAGAAACGATAAATCCGCCGAAGCGGAAAAAAGCAGATCACATCGCACCGTAGCCGTGGCATCGTCCGATGACATTACGTAATTCCGCCCGTGCATCCGGTCTCGGCAAAACTCGCATCTCGGCGATTATACCGGCCGAGCTCGTTCCACACACGCGATTAGTAATTTACAGCCCATCTCAGATACCCGCGCGAAAACTCTGACCACTTCATCCTTCTCCGGCTAAGTAATAACGCGCGATTGGCCGTAGATTAGATATTCGACCGAGTGCAAGGTTAGCTTGCAGAACCCATTTGCTACATATACGTTACATCCGATAAGAGGAAAATCGATGTAATGATCCTCGAAGCAAGATTTTCCTCGGCATCGAAAATCGAAACTCTTGATTTACTCTCGAGCGTGATAATTATAGCAAAAATCCAGATGAATGTATTTTTATAAAGAAAGCTTCATGCTTCACGAATTGAGTCGATGGTTTCTATGCCGATCCTTTTCATCAATAGATCAGATACAGTTAGAGAGTTCTTTGTTTACATTTGCGTACACTCGGATAGAGAAATACGCGGCGAGCGATACGGTCATTGATGCACTTTCCAATCGCAATGCACGTATGGAAATGAAGGCTAGCATTGTTCCTTGGGTCTTTCTCCCTGCGATCTGACCAATTGCGCGCAATAATGCCAATTTGTATATCTCCACGTGCCATACAAGATTCGAAAGCACACCTGAGCGCAGCCTGCGTTCGTGACCTCGCGTCAGACGGAAAGGTTTGTTTGTGAATATTTCTATTTAAAAGTCGGCGCTCGATAATGTAGAAATAGAAATTTTCATGTGTGGCAGATGGAACAAAGAGAGACCTCCGAAGCTACCTCCGATCGAAAGGTTTTCGACCTACTTATCTAACAAAAAGCCATTGGTCAAATCTAAACGGAAAATGAGGATATCCGACTGATAATTTCTCAACATGCCGAAGTGTTCCGAAGGTCTTTGTTTCGTATCGACTGCAATTTCAACTGGTATAGTTGTCGATAGCCTATTGTTTTTTTTTTGTTTTTTTTTTGCACTCTAATCAGAACCGGCAAAACACGAGCGGTCGGAACAGTCGTCTCTAGCTAGCCAAAAGGAGAGAGTGCGAGAACGCTGCAAATGGCGTACAATGATACAATGCGCGGCAATAAATGTCAAGCAAGAGAGTATCCCCGTAAGGATTCCCGAGCCAATCGCCAATAAATCGAGCGACGGTCTTACGGCAGCTTGGTAGACGATAATTTCTCGGTTAAACCAGTGCAGTGGCAGCTGTGTGCCTTTTGCAGCCGAAGAGACGCGCCTCCGCTGTGTGATGATATCGTTCGGCTTCATCTACTTTACGCCGAGGTAGAGGCTCAACGGTTCTCTCCCTCTCGACATATAGCTGGGCAAAAGAATCCGCGTGGTTTGGTGTATCAGGGCACACCGCATTCTATGCTGAATATCGAAGAACGCGGTAGCCTCGATTAGACAAGTTTTTGCTTCGATCGGACAATTTCAATGATAAATACTGCCGGCGTTATACGAGGCGATTCCTGCTGGACGTAATCGCGCGAAAATTGGTGTAGTGTTGGTTTTTCTGCGGTGCAGCGAAACATTTCTTAGAAATGCGTAATCCGCATAATGCACCGCGAGAGTTTTGTTGTCCGAGAAATATGAACGGTTGCATAAAAGTTTGTAATGCGGTCAGTCACTATGCTCAATGTATATAATGGAAATGTTTTTTAAAAGTTAAATAGATATAAATGATCGGGAAAAAGTAAAACTATGTACCAAATATTGATAAATCATGTGAACATCTTTTTCCTCACAACAAAATTCATATCGCGTTTCATTTCTAAAAATAGAGGACATCTACTATTAGAAATAATTATACCTAATCATAGATATTTATTTTCAGTCTTTACGACCCACTGGAAGCGTGAATTCCGAGGCGTTCAGATTTTCGAAATAAATTCATTTGCATCGCGAAACTTTCACCAGCGGCAATAAATAGTTGTACAATCGCGTCATACATTCATCTTTGTAAATTGTACTCTAGTCTCATCAATTCTATAAGTCACGTGTCTAATTATAAGCACCGGACAGAATCGCCAGTGATGCTGGTGCACGTTACGCAAATCGTAGCAAAGCTTCCGATTGGATAACTTTTCGCACGATTCATTTTCACGGATTCGTAATAGAATTTGTGAAATCAATTATCTAGCAACTTTCTCTTATTGTAAATCGAGCATGGCCAGCGCATATTCATACTTTAAGTGTTAAATCTTAAAAATATGTACATGTTTAATGTTAAACTCTGTATGCTATTCAATCTTTAGTTTTACTGTTGTTTTAGTGTTTTAAGTAAAATTCTTATGATGGTGTCGTATACATTGCATTGTCAAATAATAATGTGATAATTACGTCTTTCCTCTTAAAATAGCATTTAGTTCTTGAATCACATTTTTGCGAGTAAGGGAGTTTGTAAAGTATTGTAGTCAACAAATATCGCACCGTTTTCGTACTAGTTTAGTAGTACGAATTTTCTTTGTAATCGTGAGAAAACAAATATTAATTTCAGAAAATATTTAATGCGCAACAGTTTCACTGAAGGATCATCGATCTAAGATTTAGTTATTTCGGTCGATCTTCGAAAAAATGTTGCTCATGCACTGCATTAATTAATTAATTTTATAGGGGAGAGTCATCATGGTTAGACTTTGGCCATGATAGGGTCATCGCTGCATTACAACATTAGCGCCATATATCTTCCAAATACCTGTTAGCGATGGCAGGAAACTTTTCACTTAAAAACTTACATTAAAGTACGCGAGCAATATAAACGTGTCGTATTGCTGAAGGTGGAAACAACAAACTAAGTTGACTAAATCTCTTCGTTAAAGAATACTTTCTAAATTTGATGTATGTATTATATTGTCTGCGTGATACGATGCTAAACGACGCAAAAGTGATGGTTGGGCCGTTGCGAATAGTGCAGGTTTATTTCATTTATTTTATTTTCTTTTATGCGTAGAAATTTTTGTTCAGTTTTCAATTTTTTTTCCGATTCGTAATATTGTTTGGCCAATATTTTCTTTTTTTATCCGATCGATAAAATATAAAATACAATTTCATCTAAAATTGACACATAGTTTTTAATTTCAATTTCAGATTTCTTTCCTCATTTTCAAGAGTATTTCAACCTAGTTTTTTTTTTTTTAATTTTATACAACTACTTTAATTTTTAAATCCTGTAATTCCTAAACTTTTATTCCAATCATTTTTTAATATGGAGCAAAAACATTGAATTTTAAAAGGTTTTTCGGACCAAATGCGAGAAAACGAGAAATTTGGTCTATAATAGAAATTACGGGAAATAGTCAGAACGTATCCCAACCATGATTACCCACCCCTATGAATTGAAAGAAGTTTTATAACAGCGACAGACAATTAATGCCACAAGTGTATTATAATCAAAAACACAAACACAAAGTGGTCAATGATCTATTTCACTAACAAGGTAAGCACTTAGACAAAAAGATTGAAGGTTACAACACATATTACGTTATTGTAAAGGGTTATTGAGACAATTTACAATTCGTTTATTTTTAAAGATCATTTATTACCGACTTATTAGTGTGACAAGTGAGTTACATCGAATCTAAGCCCGCCGTGTATTCGTCTAAAAACTCCCGTCAAAAACTAATCCACATAGCACATTAGTCTTTATGCTGATTGTCATTAACAGAACCGTAGAGAGAAGGTTCATCATATTCGCGAGTTATTTGTATGTTTTTGTTCAGACCTCCGCTTTTGAAGTATTGTCACCTTTCGAGCAACATTACTTTAAGACTACTTTAGGAACCATTGTTGTATAACTATCTGGACTTAAATAAGGACGAATCGTTTTTCTGATAGAATATGTATTTAATTGTTTAATTAATAACCAGTACAACATTGAATTGGGTTAAGAAACAGTTTACTGAGTTGCGATATCAAGCAGTGATATATTAATTAAATTAGGATAAAAATATATACATCAGGTTATTTTCAAGACAATAAACATTGTAACTTATTTAATCCTTGGCACGTCCAGATAAGACGAAACGTATAGAATTAATTTTCAGCGAAAAACCCAAGTACTCGAAGGAGACTATAAGGAAAACGAAAACCTCAAACCACGATAGTAAAACAGACAAAGGAAGAATTGTATATGATAGATTATATAGTGTAGGTTCGCTGTTTTAATGCGGTTAGTCCGTCTTCAAAGAAAAATTACAAACTATATATAGGAACACGATCTGCTAGTATCAGAAGTATATAATAACAAATAATACGTTTCCAGCTTTTATCGAGAAAAATGACCCCGACATGATTGCAAACATAAAATGCGACTAAATTTCATCACGTGTCGGTATCGCGACAATGGAATCACAAGGTTTCGCGGCGTTAGTACAAGGCGCGAACGCCATTATTAAGTGGCACGTGCGACGCCGCTCGTTCGAGTTTAATTCTGTGCTCCGCGTGTGCATAGGTGGTTTTTAGAATCGGACGTAGCGTTTGTCAGACAGGTTACTGTACTGACTGGCTCCGTTTTCAAAGCTCGTGACGGTATTTTTGGCGAGCAACTGCTGCCGTAGGGCCGTCGACGCCGCGACTCCTATTGCATCTTTTGGGTTCTCTCAGTCGTTTACGTTCGCCCTCTCCTCATTCGCCGACTCGGATGCCCCTTCCCCTCCTCTCCCTCCCGCCGTCACGATTCGAGCATCTGCCTGAAACGAGAACGGAGCAAGGTCCTAACCTTAGAAAAATACGAAAAAGAAGCGAATGGGCCTCGGGAGATGATCCAAGGTCATTATGGATGCAGGATCCCGCGAATCGTCGAAAATTGGAGTAGCAATTTCCGAAGCGCCCGGGTGGAGCCGATGCGATGGGAAGCGCGATTGTTCGGCATCGTCATTCGGGGCTACGGTCGCAAGTGCCGATTTCGCTCTGGTACCGGGAATTTAGCGTGAACTCGCTCGACCTCGAACGACCGACGCGGACGAGGGCGCGGAACTGCTCGCACCTCCTGTACGACTTATAAGTCCACGTGGTCTTGCGTGCGCGCAACAGTCTACACGCTTGTAACGTACCATCATCGCGTGAGCAGCCGTGAATGTCCGTACTTACCATTATTGTTACCGGCACTCGAAAGTGCCATTCCCATCTAACGCAGCTCGAATTTAACGACTGGTAATGGCTCTTAAACCGATCCTAACGGACTTGGCGATTCTCTCGGGCGTTCGGTAAGAGGTTGATCCTACGATTGCACTTCCGCCGATGGAAAACCCGTAGTGCGGAGAAGCACACGCGAAGCTGAATCACCAGGACAGGCTACGATCCGTCGCCCACGCGGCATGCCCGAGAGAGTAGACCAGAGACTCTTTCGGTTTAGAAAAAAATCCGAGAACAAGTTCTCTTTGTGGAAGACGATTCTTCCGTGTCTGCCGCGTCGCTAAATAAATCCTGCGTGTGGACACCCACGCGCCGCTCGAATAGCCGGGGGAGGCGGAAAAAGCTATAAAACTCTTTCTCGGCGCTTGCATCATCGGCGAATGCATCTTGCGATCATCATTGACAACATCGGCGTTGGCCTTCGCGACTGCCTCTGTTTGTATTTTTTGTTTCACCCTCGATTCCCCATCGTCGAGGACCTTCGATAATAAACCGGTCGAGTTACGTCTTCATCGCGTGAGGATCGCTACTGATATGACGCCTTATATAAAGAAAGTCTCGGAAACGAGCCTATTTTGATTGCGAGTTTAGGGTTCCTCTTCGCGTGACGAGTGACAGTGAAATGGCATTCGGGACGCTCCGCTTTTAGCCCCGACGATCGAGACGTTTATCTTAAATGACATTCTCAATTAGGTGCGGTGCACTAAGCAGAATTCGAACGATGAGCCGGTAGTAGAAGTGCAGTCGCGGAACCGAGCTTTAATTGATAATTGACGATTTAGCAGTATCGTGTCGGATTAAGCGAGTAACAGGAGCGATCGCTACCGTTAAGATGTCAGCGACTGCCGACTTTAGAGTCGGCATTGCTACTTATAGTTGAAGGTGGAATTTCGCTCACCAAGTTGGGTCTTCAGCATCGTCCAACGGTCCGGCTCGTATGGAATCGTGATCCGGGCATGACATTCCGCAAGAGACGGAGCATGGGCAGCAGGACAAAAGCGCTTCGATAATAGAAGAGGAGGTCGTAGATATCCAGCGTGTCGGAATTCGTTGTAGCTTCGTTAGCGAGAGTAGCCTGTTT
>JAPYZR010000316.1:0-43093 GCA_030522945.1 Trichopria nigra | reverse complement strand
CCACGATCGACATTCCCCCCTATTATTGACGCTGTAGTCTTCCCCTCGGATTGACTCTCGACCGGGACCGCGGCCGTAACGTTTTACCACGTTACAATACATACATAAACTGCAACAGTTCGTGATATTTTGAATAATAGCAAAAAGCATTAACAGGAGAAAAAATCTGATGTCATTTCGATGTGTGTTTCGTGAACATCCTTTTATATGTACTTGAATGCCGCTTTACGGGTACCTGATTCGTCGTAAAAGTAATCGAAACGTATATATATAGAATCGTTATTCTTTTTCGCGGCAATTTCGTGGTCATAGCAACGCGCGGTTTCGTTTGCATATGGTCGTACATCCGTTTTCTTATTACGACCTCACTGAGCCATTTCTGCGACGGTGGCCACTGCTGGACCGTTTCGATTTTGTGAAAGACGAGCCGGCGGACATCCGGAAGGATTTTACGTTTCGATACAAAGATCACAGTTGCTGGTATTCTTCTTTGTCCAATTGGAGATTTACGACTCCGAACGACTTTTCCAAGATTACGGATTCTACTTGTATGCTCTATTCTATCTCGAATAAAAGGATTGTAGTTGATCATGAAGAATTTAATCTAAAAATTTGCAAAGAAAATTTTCGTAAAATTTGACCGATTAAAATTAAAAAAAAATTCGTATATTTAAGAATATGAATTATTTAATATTACATATATATGTTAAGGATTAGTAAAAGACAAAATAAGTTTTGAAATACGTCGGTATTTAGTCATCAAATTGGATTAAAATTGATGAAGATATACAGGCAGCGGAGGTAAGAATTTGCACTGCTTATCGATAGGCACTCAATCGGTATTAATTGATAAACCGATAATTAATTTGAATATCGGAAGTTATCGACGATACGAGAGGGTAGGTTCATCGACCGCGGCCGTCGGAAGTGCACAGCGAACCAAGTCTCCCTCTTAATTTTCTCATTCGAGATTTCGTGACTTCACTAGACATTCTGGTGAGGCCTATTCGAGGCAACCTTAATCAAGGAAGAAGGCTACGCTTCCGCCAGGGAATTTCAATCTTGACAATTATATAAGTCTAATCTCTAATGAGAACAATCAACGTATTTTTTTTAATATTGTCGAAGTACACTTGATTATAGAAGGAATGAAAAAACTACATTTTTATATACATTTTTGAGTTTTTATATTTCATATTCGTTCTATATTATTGCCGGTTTTCCATGTTATTATTTATCTAACATACAAGAACTATTTTTGCATAAGGAATCATATTTATTGTAAAAAAAAATGAAAACAAAACGAGCGTGTTTTAATGTTATAATTAATGCCCTCGTCGTTGCGCGTGTCTCTTTGGAATGAAGATATCCCGACTTGGCAGACAAGCTATGATAATAATAGGACAGGTACCTCGTTCCATCAAAAGACGTTTAATTTACGAAATGAAAGTCAAAAAATCTGATAAATCTCTTTTCTTTTAGCATAATTCGAATAAATAATTAACTATATTCTCACCTCCAACAAGTTACGGGGGAAAACACGAATTCTAGTGCATTTTCTATAGTTGTGGTGTTAATGTTGATTTAATAAAGTTAAATTGTCTAATCAATTTAGTTGGGAGATTATTTGATGGTTTTATTAATGATGATTTCGTTCGATTCTCCATAATTGTTGTAAATGTTTACTAATTCCTGTAAGTTTTCAGCGATATCCGTTAAGTTTCGTTAATTCTTTTATTTCTGACAATTGTTATAAATTGACATCAGTTTTTGCAGACCTGCAATAACTATCATCCTATATGATTTATTAATTTCTGGTCCATTTTATTATTTATAGTTGACAATTTTCGTACACTGACGTTACTTTGATCGATTTAATAACTTCTGCCTGTTTTTTTTTTGTATGTCCATCAATTTATTCTAGTTTTATTGTTCTTTTTTTTTTACTTGTATCCATTGCTCAATTTGCGTTGGTTTCCATCGCTTCTCATTGACGTGACATAGTTTTTTGATTCTGAGTTTTTGCAGTAGCTAGTTTGCTACATATAATTGGCATAATAATAATTCCCTAAAATTACGACATCGTTGATACTTTTTAATACCCGAGTAGATATATGAACACATATAGGAGTGGTATAAGTGCAGGATACGAAAGCTTTTACAGAGGAACATTTTGCCGGGGAAGCCCCGAATATGTCTTTCTGTCACTTTTCACTAACTTTTCAGAAGACCCGGGACACCAGCATGTACCTTGAACGGAATTTGCCGTCTTTATGCGCACCTAAACGGCTGTAGAGAGAGTCGTCGTCAAGAACATTCAAATTTCTGACATAAAAATCTATATTCGTTTCGAACCGAAGATATAAAGTAGGACGAAGACCTCGTCGACGTGCAATATTTTTCGAGCTCGTTGAAATCCATTCATAAATTTAAATTGATTTAATATCATTGATGAGTATAAACTCATGCAAAATTCTAAAATATCGTAATATATACTTCTGTTTCTTGAGAATCTATTGAATTGTTATACATGTATAAACTTTTTTAATTCACCAATAAAGCTTTTAACGTTCACTTTTATTTGAGCAGTGAGTGTCGGATGGAAACGTGACTTATTTATTATTTCATTTACGATGCAAGTGTGAAAGAGTCTGAGCACCTTAATAGGTGAACATTATGGGATCAGCGTAGACGACCATCGTTCCTAAGAGCACTCACGAGGAAAATTTTTACGATCGATTGCACCAAGCAACAGAGCTCGAGGTATCGAATGGATTCACTTGAGGTGTTCTTTTCTGACCTTTTAGCCGGATGTGACTGAGGATGTATATTTGCAATTAAATTAAGTTATCGCATCTTTATTTGTACGACTTGTTATTCATGGATAATGCTCTGAACGCTTATCCGGCGAGAAATTATGAATCTTACATATAAAAATTTTAAAGAACTCATGGTAAAAAGTTTAAATAAATATATAAGGCAAATAATATATGTGATACTCACTTTTGGCGATTTGTCATGAAAATGATCTAATAACATAACTTGAATAAATGAAATGCCATTAAAATTATAAATATACAGTTTCATGAAACTGTCATAATATAGTGTAAGATAAATGAATTAGTTATTATTGTAGAAATATGAATCCATTTCATCTCCCCTGTAATAATTCAGAAGCAACGAGTGTCCTAAAAAGGATTCTTCTCGTCGTGAGTAGGAGAAAAACTGTTCCTTCTGGCGTATATGAATTCCCCTCCCTCAACAAATTACGGAAAATTCTTCGACCTTGCTAGCTACTCTGCCAAATTACTTGAGCGCGAAATACCCTGGTCTATATTTATGTAAGAAATGTTCCTTTCACGTTCTCCCAAAATTGTATGTCAAGTAAATATCCTTGTTTCCAACAATTATTAATTTATTTTCAAGAAAAGTTACATTGGCATATAGACAATTAATCAATTTAAATCTCTTTAAATAAAATAAATTTAAATCTTGTAGATAATAAATATTGATTACGCTTGATAGTAAGGAAATGCCTGGTGGGGGTTTCCCAACCTAGTTGATGAAAGTAATGTAGTTGACATCAATCTTCTCGGTTGGTAAACATTTCAGGGTTAACCGTCACTTTGTGCTTATGAATCATGCCAGCATTCCCCACGAGGATGAAGCTGTGATGTAAGAGTAGTCATGTCATGCTCGTGAAGTTAGCAGAGCATTTGCTGCAAGATCAAAAGCAAAACTTGGATGTTCAATGCTCATTGTGCAGTATAGTTTCAATATTGTTATATTAGAGTATACATCTACTTTTAGGATGTATTTATTTTAAATTCTGCATGTGATTACTTAAAAAAGATGAGAAATGAAGAGTTCCCAAGTTTCACTTATTAATATTACCAAAAAAAAAAAAAAAAATAATAATAATCAACAATTAACAATAACTGTACTGAAAATAAGTTATTCTACTACTGATCACTGATCCTGAGCTTCATTCAGATTCTTATCTCTGTACTTTACATCAATTTCTTCTAATATATTTCATTTTAATCTGCTCACAAGTTGACTTCAAGGTCCACCAGGTCCAGGTCTAATTGTTGTAAGGTCCCGATAATGCGTGGACTATCAATAGTGGCATTAATTACATATATCCTATCAGGCTAACTCGATCAAAACAGTGTTTACTTCTTTATGACGGGCACCATATCACAATTATTTTTATTATCTAGATAATATTCGTACGGTACATAAAGTTTTACGTTTTAAAAGTATGTAAGCGGTATCTTTAGAAACGTATAGTTTTCTGCATGAGATATAGTCATAAATTGAGGCTCATGGCGCCTCTTTTGTCGCTATCCTTCTCACTTTGGCCACCTTCTGCTTCATTCCTGTACTACCTACCAACTTCTCTCACATCCTAACTTAGTACCATGTGTTACGAGAATGATATATGGCGAGCAAGGTGGTGCGTGAAATGTCCTACGTGCATGAAGGGCGACACTATGAAACAAACGGCTTCCCAAGCTCGCCACCAGAGCCATTCGTTTGATGTAAAAGGTGTGCTTTTTATTTAAAATGTAATTGTGTATTTATCGTTTTACAATTATTTAATCGGTATATATTATTAGAGAAAGTTACAATTATACTTTGTAACGTTCGTTTGATGTTCTTTGGTAATTCACAAGAAGAGAGAAAATTAATGTCCGGTAGCCGGCGTTGTAAATTATGTAATTTTTCGAAAAAAAGTTATGTATAGATTTGTTGATATGTTAGTACGTAAACTAAAAAAGAATACGTATGAATCTATTTTGATACGGTCGTGCACAACACATGGACGAACAACTTTCCTCCAGTTGATGTAAACAGCATAGCACAATGGAAACCACTTTCTGACAGTTTATGCAAATTGAATTACGAACAAAGTTATATGTAAAACAATTTTACTTTAAAGTGAAATAAACATAATAAATGTATTTTTAATGTCACCATAACTATTCTGGGTCTTCTTAAATATATAAGGACACCAATCAACATATATGTCAAGTTTTCAAGACAGGTTCCAAAATGAGCAGAGTATTTTATCAGAAAAGATGACTTTCAATACTTTTTCTTTTCATTCATTAATGTAGTATAGTCAGTCGGAAAATAGTAGTAAAATAGATTGAACCGCATATATTATTTACGATAAAAAAAAAATCATCGTTTGTTATATGAAATGAAAAGACATCAGTTACAAAATTCAACAAATATCATAAATGTCTAAAAGATCACGTCCAAACTAAATCTGTCTCATAATTTCTATGTAAATTGAATAAAATGTTTAGGTTAATTAAATTTTACATGACCAGTTGTTTGAATAGCTTTCGTATCAGGAATCTCCAACTTGTCAAACGCGAAGCTTCTTGCTTTCTGGTTTAATGACTACGGTATAATTATATAGATTTCACTATAGAGCCGCGTGAAAGGATCTTTACTGTGTATCGCGTTCTAGGTCCGTAAATTTGAAGTTTAACAGACATAGAATAGGTTTCACCGTAGTTTCGGGGTACTCATATAATACGATGTTTAGCGACATCGTGCAAACTTACATAAGAGCGATATCAAGAAGTTCTACGAGGATCAGGAGTGGCTTCGCGGAGGTTCGCGACATTACTCAAGTTACTTGATTCAAGCGTATACGGTTTTCATTATTTTAGGAAAGGCGTCTTATTATTAGTTTCACATCGGGCGTACTCCTATCCACACCAAACGCAATTGATTATCTGTCAATTAGAAGAGCGTGCAGAAAACAAATCTTTCGAAACATTTTTTTTAACTAAATCCGATTATATATAGACTTAATTTGATCTGATTATTTGCAATTTTTATTGTTTTTATTATATAATTATTATTATTATTATTATTCGACTTCATATATAAGTGAAAAGAAATTACACAAAAATTGTTCACCTATATATGACAATGGCAATGTCTCAGCTTTCGCTGTTCATTTTCTTGTTTCCGTTTTTCAAAAACTATATTATCATTTTAAAAGCAAATCAGTTTGACCTAATCAGACTTTATAGTATTTTTCCATTTAATATGAATAGAAATTTTCAGTACGTGAGTAAGCAGCCTCATTGTAACAAACGTTACCTTTAAACTAGGGGGCGCAGGCTTGAATGGCATTACGCAAATTAAATTACTTATCGGAAAGTTAGGAGTAAGAGAATATATATATAGATCATAATTTGATAAAGAAAGACAAAATGAAAGATGAGGTACGAAAGGTCTCTTGCTTACATTCCGTTTAATTTTAAAGAGATAACATATAGATACTCATCTTAATTATATTCTTTAAATTAGAAATCGTCATTATGAAAAATGTAATATTTGGTTTAGATGTGCCCAGCAAAAAATATTTGACGTAAGGTAAATATCTCATTATCCCAAACGCTTAAGAAAAGGATTGCCCTAGTTCTCGAGCAGGCTGAATAAAACGATAAAAAAAGTACAATTATAAAAATTTTCTGATAAATTGTTGAGAACAATTTTTTCTTCGGCTACTGGGTCACCTTAAGCATTTTCAAATATATCCATCAAAAGAAAAGATTGATATCACAGATAAAAATTGTATTTTTTATATACATCTAAACGCTAGTTGAAATTTAACGAAACATTTCATGGCACTATCTAGAACCTCGGGATTCAGATGTTTGTTGGAAATGGCATAATTAATATGACATATCAATATTTTTGAAATGTGGAAAAAAAATACATGAGGATTCATTAAAATTTTCAAATTATCATTCTCATTAACCATCATATGCAAAACTGAATGTGCATAAAGAAAGTTTGTTAAAGAAGCCACAAAGCAAGTCCACTGCCGTGATTGAGAAATTTTTTTTTAATTACCATTTCTCACATTTTATATTTCGAAAATATAATCTCGATTTTATCAGGGATCTTAAAAAGCCTTTTATTAGGTATACAAAAATAAAAATATACCTCTTTAATATTCTTTTTTAAATATTTCGAAAAAAAGAACCGTAGGAGGTGTTTTACAGATCTGTTGTTGCTCGTATATTATTTAGATTAAAAATGAAGTATAATTATGAGATATTTTATTTTATGTTTTATTGCGGAACAGCATGATAATAGTTACTGAAGCTGCGATATTTAGATAACATTAAATCTATCAAGATAATATATTTTGTGGATTAAAGAAAAGATTATTATATTATTTTCAAATGACCTGTGAAATACACTTATATATATATGTACAAATGAATTATTGTCTTTATTCATTATTTTTCCATGTTATGTAATGATTATTTTCTTATTTGTTTCAGGTAAATGTCAATCATTCTCCGATGAATCGCATGCACAAGAAACGTGTCGATCTGGTAACTTCCTACCACTTTTCGATCATTTAAATCCCATGTATGAACAATTTAAGGTATAACTCACCTAAAACCCTTTTGTCGAATTTATGGTATTATTGGTTAACATTATGTTCGAACTAATTTATTAAAACTAGGTTTAATACGATAAAAGGATTTTAAATAACCGACAAACATTACAAATTTTCAACGATGTATTCTTCATTACAAATCAATTACAAATCTCAACTTATTGCTTGGTAATTTGTTTTATGGACGCGAATAATATCTCATAGAGTAACGGAGAGTCGAAAATATAAAAAATATTAAAGTGTATAATGTTCAATTTTCAGTTTGTAGATTAGCAATTCTTTTTATTGATTGAATGTAAAACTAATTGAATTTTAAAAACTCGTTAATTACCTAGTCTTAGCTACACTTTCTCCCTGTTCCGGATTGCCAATTTTAACGTCTATTTGTTTACGTACGTGCTGTACTTTTCAGTTTTAGTCTTCATAATTTTTCTATAATTATATAATTATTATACAATCATCTTGTTGCCATTGTTATCATTGCGAGAAGACGTTTGCAGGCAAACGGTAGGTTTCCTAACAGAATGAATTGTTCTATTATAATGCCTTTTGTCATTTTTATCTATTTTAGTTTCGAATAATATTAGTTTATCCATTCAGTTTTTCAGTGATGACGGTAGTCATGATCATGGTAGTGATGATGATGGTATGTAATAACAACAAATTAAAATTGTGATAGACTAATAAAATGGTCAAAATATGTCTTATGGAAATTAATCTAATCTACAATATTAGGAATGAGAGATAATTGCGCGAATATGTCATTAAAGTTAATCAGTAGAAATGTATCCTATATTTAATTAAAATGTAGATAATAATTAAATATAATATTTAGATAATAAAATTAAATATTTCATTGTGGCGTGAGGAAGTGGAAAAATTACAAATGTAAGACGATGTAATTCCAACGATATTTAAGAAATGTAGGACACCTCATACACAACTCTCTTCACGATGACTTATAGAAATATGATTATTAATATATCTCATATAACAAATTTGAAATACTAATGTAAAATTCTGCACGCTGCAAAATACGAAAAGCTCGGATGATTCGATTTTCTCTCCTTTTTTTACTCATTACAATGGATCAGATGTTCCATCAGAAGTATTTTTCAATTAAGTCGTTGACTCAATACGCATTCTCGAGATATTACGACAGATCGTGCTTCACTCCCTCAACGATATTTTCCGCACTTAAGGAGACGTTTATGGAGTTACATCTTGTGTTCCAGGGCACATGAAGCAATATATAAGTGATTTACTTCCGCTTCAACAAATAAATAGAAGTGTTTTCAGAATATTAGTCAAAATGATATTACTTATGCCTTTCATAATTATTGTATCATTTCAAAAAATATCGGTAGCCTTATTAACATTTTTAGGTATACGGGAAATTAGTAGAGAACATAAATTCCATCATGGCTAATGAATGCAATTAAAGACGCTTCACTTTCACTTCAGTAAAATAAGAGAGTATACGTCGATGTCAAAGTCTTTTTTTTACCTAAACTAAAGCACTGCATTTAGATCAGTACTTTATGTTTTAATGTAAGGGATAGGAAAGCTTCTCTTGTCTTTATGAACCTCTGTCATGCATCGTTGGAACTTTTGTCTTCTTTATCATCTCTACGTGCGCGGTATTGCGATTTCGTATTGTTCCTTGAACAATTTTCCCACTCCGCTTCAACCACTCATCACGTTCAAAGGTCGTGGAAAACCCTTCGCATCTTATTCATATTCATCTCTATGTCTTCATACAGCTTTAATTTCGCGTTGGTTGTTCCAGGCAGACATCAGATGGCGCTTGCCAATCTCTTTGAACATGTACGCGGCTTTAGCATTCTCTCGCTTTTATACTCTTTTTCTCCAGTACACCGGTTTTGGCAGACCTCTTAATTAAAAACATCGAATCGTTATTTAATTCTCTTGTGAAACAAACAATCTTGATTTATATGTAGCGGCAATGAAATGCTTGCAAATGTTTTGAAACGAGGTTACGTATAAAGTTGTTGTAAGGTTAAAAACCTTACCATAAGCTAACTAAACCTTATGTCTTAATGTTCGATGCCATCCGGGTAGGAAACGTTTTGTTTGGCTAATAATTGCGATTTTATCGCGTCGAGTACATGCAAAGCGAATTGTGAAACTGCCTGTCATAACCAAAGGTCGGGATGCTGGCGAAAAGATTCCGTTTATTCGATATTCATTTTAGCACTCCTTTGTTGTCAACGTAATAACAATCGTGTCGTGCAACACGGGTTGTCATTTTCACAATCGAACAATGGTATATCGTTGACAACAGTTACGTAACGAACGTGTCTATCCGGGTTTTTAAACGATACACGCTTTTGTCGATATTATTATTATCTTTTTTTATACGATTCATGTTATACATTTATATATATCTTTAATTAAAAGTAGAGATTAAAAGCATTAAACATTTCTGAAGATTTTAAAATTAAAACTTTAATTAGACGCATCACATTTTCAAGATATCAAAGGGACTTTAGTCCTACTATTTTTATAAAATCAAATTCTACTGCAATTAATTTACTATTATAAAAATGCAATCATGCAAGTAGAGATTTTGCAATGTGATAAAATAAATGTATCCTATATAAAAATTTTGAATTTTTTCCTTTTATGAATGTTCCAAGTAATTGGAGCCTGAAATAAGCAGCGTATTTAATTATCTCGAACAATATATACATACCTTATATAATAAGCCAATTTATACGTATATTCATTATCTACAAAATGATTGGATAGATTTTTAATTATATATTTTTTTAAATATTACTATTTCATGTAGCATTGATGACGTTTCGACACAATGAGTTTCACCATTAATTGTTAGCTTTTCGTATTGACCAATTGTTATTTGGTCAATACGATTCACAAACGCACATATTGCTGCTGCATATAAAAGACAATTTAATTATTTTCTGTTATATATTCTAATCTTGTTTTTGGTATGTTGTGAAACTAATTATCAATAAAATTGCAAACTGCAAGATATAGATAAAAAATCGTATGAAATAAATAAATTGAATTAATACTTGGTAAAAATTTATTTTTTGAAAATTTCTAGTGAATTTCTTTTTTGTGAAGTTTTTTGTTTTAAAGTGGTCTGTAAAGCGTTTCTCATTTAAGTATAACTTTATATCTTTTGCTTGAACTAATTTATAACTTTTACTTCGTATTATATTAGAAAATGATTTTAAGAACCGAAGTGTATGACCATTTTGTGCATTTTAGTCCATAATATGTCTAATCTGAAAATGGCAAGCATTCCGAGATTCGTTCATAATTAATTATATAAAATTCCATTTTATCATCATCAACCTCAGTATTGCTTTAATCTCGTAAGAATACGTATCTGAATATATATATAGGAAATGAAAAGAAGGAGATGATCGCAGACATCGTAAACGAGCGCTTTATTAAAACCTTCATTAGTTGGCCTATGAAAACTTTCATTAGTTGTTCCTGCACAGCTTGGGGTAACTTTTGTAGCCGAAATAAACCTCTGCCATTTTGCGTCAGTCCAACACTAAGAGCGATCGTAAAAATGCGTATTATATAAATATAGATTCCCTATTTCTTCACGAAACGATGCTGATAGTTTTCTCGTAAAATATAACCGACAAGCTCGTCAGTGAAGAGCGGTTCTTGTTTACCCTAAAAACTCACGTAAATTTTATAAAGAAAGCCAATTAAGTCACTTAGATAAATGTTAATTGGATTGTATCAAAAACGTTCGATTTTTGACGCAATGCCAAACGCTAATTACTTAATTAATATCTATAAATTTATTTTCAATCATGTACTATAATTCACGCTGTTAGTACCTCATCTCCACTTTAACGCAACATGTTGAGAAATGTCTAACTAGTCATACTCTATCAGCGTTTGGGCTTGCATATTTACTTTTAATAGGACATATATCTTTAGAACTTGATCAGGCCCTGTTCAGGAGCACCTAATCGTGAATCAAAATATAATGAATCCTTTATTTTGTTATCAGGAAGATAAATTAAATGTTTATTATATAACATCTTAACCAGGAGTGATAGATCAAGCATTATTTATTTATTTGCGAATATGGCCTGAATCGGTATTTAGATAACTGAATCTAAATTTTGCTTGACAATTCATTGTGACAAAATGTATTATTATTTACTTCCAAAATGTAATTTTTGTCAAATTTTAAAAGTAATGAGTGATGAAACTGCAACGAATACGAATTAAAACAATAGCCATGCAAAATATAATGGGAAATTTAAAAACAGCGTTTACAACCTTTCGACACGGCATCATTATGGCTTGTGAATACTTTATAATGAGCAATTTATACAATCAACAATGCAACTATATTCCAACCTCATATTTGCACAATGGCATTGTTGTCCTTTTCGCGAAATCTTCATTTAAAAAGAACATGCGGTTTTAATTTTTGTGAGAATTTAAAAAAAAACGAGGACATGAATGAAACACATTACCGCGTATGTCACCAACCTGACGCAATGCATTAATAAAATGCGGCGACGAGAATAATGAGCATACGCGATAATGAAGGAGGAAAAGCGAGACCTACGGGAAATACAAAGAGAGGAAGAAAACAGAGAAGGTGGAAATAGGTGGCGGAGGGCGATTGAAACTCGACATGGAATTTGTTGTCGGTGCGTACGCGCATGTTTTGATAGTGTGACTCCTCTTCAATAAAAGAATACATAAGTGACACACGTGGCAGGCGCGATGCTTTTTGAGCATAATGCTTTTAATCTCAAAGAAAAAAGGAGCCGGCGTAAAAAGTTTAAAATCGCTCTCATTTTCGCCGTTCTGCACATTTTATCACAATTACGGAGCCAAGTGCAAATATGCAGTTGCGGATGCCAGTTGCGCTCATTAAATCACGAACTGGAGACTTGACGTTACTAATTGAAGAAAATCGCGTTGATGGAATTTTTGCTTTCGTAAGCTTCCGAGATTTATCTGATGGAAATTTAAACTAATATGTGGCACCTGCGTTTGAATCCCGTGTTTAATTATGGGTGCAAAGGACGAGGTACGAAGAGTGAAAGCTATATGGAAATGAAAAACATTTGCAACAAAACTAATCTGTATTTTGTTAAATGGTTCTTTCTACTGCATGGGATGCTTCTTCGATTTGGAGGGAATATTAAAATTCACCAACGGAAAAATTGTCATTGGAGCCATCCCAGATAGCAAAATAAAAAGGAGTTCAGAATGATCTCATAATGCGCTCCAAAAGAGATCAGATGCGCCAGTTTCTGTGGAGTTTCTGAGCATGAGGTCATAAAGACCACATAATGACATCGTGTTCAGAAAAACCTCAGAAAGTGGCGCATTTGATCTCTTTTAGGGTACATTCTGAGATCATTCTGAAATCCTTTTTATGTTTGCTGTCTGGGATCAACCTTGAAAATACTATAATGCAATACCTGTGAACAATTAGGATAGGTTGAATATTACGATATTCTTTATCACGACATGATTGTAATCATATAGGAAAAGCGTTATCCCTCTAATAATTTCGACTGAACTGCGAACGCTAAGATACACGGAAATTAAGTTTTCATCTTTCGAGGTTGGTCCTTGCTAGTCGTATTCCTCCATCTAGTTTTGTAGTTCAGTTTCGTACGAGTAATTCAGAATTTTTTTTTAACAAGGCACAAAAAGTACCTTAAAAAATTATAAAAAAATTATTAAATCATTGAATGTTGTATATTATTCAAGAGGTTATTTTTCTAAGACAATGTAAAACATCTCCTTTAATACAGCAAGCCCAAAGCAATCAAAGCATCCCGCGAAAATTCGTATGACTGCGCCTTATGCGTGATCCGTTGGGAAACCGTTTGGGGGTGAATAAATCCTCCAGGGAGAAAGTGGAAGACGGAAAATGGAAGAAAGTATTTCAATCCGGTTTCTGTCTTCTTCCGTCTTTGTTAACCGGTTGTCAGATGCGGCATGTTACAGGTGGTTTCTGATTATCCCTTGAAAATTGCCGACCTAAAGGATATTTGCAATTTAATAGAATGAAATGCTCGATAATTCATGTCGACGCTGATTCTGCAGAAATACTGTAATGTCACAGGACACATTTTGGGGAAACAATTTGTCGAACAATTTTATTTTGTTATTTTTAATATTACGAGTAATATTCGTTAAAGATAATCTTGGTTTTGAAGAAAAGAAATGAAAATAAATGAAATGTATTAAACGCCAGGGATATTAAACGTGAAATGGCGATAGAAGCAAGTGTATCAAAGAGACAGAAGAGATACCGGCTCCTATTTATCAAGAGCGTGAACAACATGGGCGAAAGCTTTACTCCGTAAGTACCTGTCGACGATTCCAAACCTTGAGAGGCTTTCGAGCAACTGGACCGAACGTTTCTGGAGAAATCCTCTTAGTCAACTGATAGTTCATTTATCTTAACAATCACTACATAATGAACCGGTACACCTGGCGTGCGAATTTAGTATAATTATCCATGCCAGTACCATCATGCCTCTAGGGATTCATAAAATGTAAGTTTTCTTTTGGCGATCAACTAGGATTTAGCCTGGAATTATCTGCGGAGTATCGCGGTGACATTTATTCATTGAAAACATGAAAAAGGGCATGATCTTAAGTAATGCCTGAAATTTGTTGTGTCGTTGACGATAATTCTAACAAGATCTTAACGCCAATAATCCATAGCGTCCAAAGAAAGCATGTGCAGGATACTTACTATTGTAAACGTAATTAAATTTAATTCATTTGTACGGCATAATGTCACTGTACATAATTGAATTACATTATTTCATGTAGAAACCAAAGAATACACATGTGTTATATATATAACCAAATTTCTGACTTAATCTACGTGAATAGAATTTCAATTTTAAAGGGTTCTTACGCAAACGAACGGATGCATTGATTTAAGTTGAATTTCATCAGTTTGATAGAACGTAGCTTTGCAATCTAAACTATGTATGAATATCGGCGGTAACTTGGGTACTTGACAAACAGGAATAATCTCGCTTTGTTTGCTTAAGCATCCTGCAAATATATCGTAACGGACAATCGATTATGAAATGATCGTCAAGTAGAATTCCATTCATCATTAATGTACATGTTAATATTTAATCCGAAAATTTAGTAATCAAGATATGCATTACTAAATATTATAGTATTGAGCAAATAAATTATAATAATTTCGTGTTTACGTATAAGACATTTATGCACGATATAACATGAAATAATCAAAAAGATAAAATCATATTTACATAAATTTAGCGTAGATCATGTAGTATTACATGATTTTGCATATAGTGCAATATAATTTTAGAAAAAAAAATGGTTATATTATTTTGGTTTACACATGAAGTGGATAATTACGGCTTTTACGTGCCGTTACTCCAGTCGCTTTCCCGCGATATTGCATGGTTATATATTAAAGAGCGGCAAAGATGAAAGGATCTTTTGTGATACTGAATTGTTAGAGTAGTAGATTACTTCCGTTCCTTCTTTCCCTAGAATGTAAAAGTTTTATCGAAACTTTAGCTGACAAAAAGTGCAACTAGGCAAAATATCAATTTATGAATGATTTTATTTCCAAAACAAAAATCGAATTTACGTATACTTTCGCTTGGGGCAATATTGTGAAGAATTCGAGTATACGTAAATGAGTTTTTAACTAGATTCGACCCAAGTTCAGGAACTTTAGACTTTCTTAGATACATTAAAATTACGTATCGATTTAACATGTAATTCATCACTTTACTTCAATGGTGCGTTGTTTCGTTACATAAAAATAAGACGAAATTATAAAACTCCAAACATAGTATCGACGATGTTCAATATTACATTCGGTTTATTGCAATACCTAAGATATTATTATTTTTGAATGATAACGGAATTTAAAAAATGTTTCCCCGGCTAAGTTTATCGGGAAGTCTGAGCACATACAATCGCCACGTTTGTATGCAACCTTCGGTATTTCCTATTCGTGATTATCTTCTATGTGTGTCCAGAATTCTAAGAAACCGCAATTACGATGCAGAACCATCAGTGTACACATGTAGGTACTGTATAAGCGAAAACGGCGAATGTTTGAAATTCAGCAGAGTGTAACGAGTCGTTAGGAAGAATGTTTTTATTTCAATTTATCGCGTGCCATTTTTTATACGTCAGAACGTTGACACGCGCCCATAGTCGGATATTATATTAACTTTTCCTTCAAATTTCCATTCATTCTTTAGCAATTCACCTCGTATCACTTCCCAATCGCGAAATAACAATAAACAAATTTGCCCTTTACTTCTTAAAAAGTAACAACAGTCTATATCTTACGAGATAATATCTGCGATACTGACAATCGTCTATACCTTCTGCCATTTCATTGGAAATAATTTCTTGCTTCCGCAAGGCAGTATTTGCGGACACGTCCATACATATAATCCACGAAACGCTATTTTTCAAAGGTCTTATCGCAAGCTGTTCCTATGAACGACTGCTAAGCTGTTCCATCAGTCGATGCCGTACGGATCTTCTAACTCTCTAAGGTGGTATAGGAAAGTACCACCGCGAAATGGAAAGCTTTCGATGGACTTCACTTTTCGCGAACATGACGGGAATGAAAGTCGGGGAGTGGGCACGTGAATAAAGCGTCTTTGGAAAATCCAGGAAATAGAAAGTCGATAGACCAAGAAACGATTGGGACGGGGATATTCAACTTCTCTGATTCTTCTATATAGCCGCGTCCCTCGCGCTATTTGTTGTCCTAGAATTCTGCATGTGTCGGACGGGATTTTGGTATTTCAGAAGCTTTCGATGCGGTCACATGCAGCTTGCGGCTTATCGGACTTTCGGGGTAATCGGGCATTCTTGAACGCTCGAACACTCGGATATCATTCGTGGCTAAATTTCGTGGAAGCTACCACGTAACTGTTGAAACTCGCAACGAAAGTTTAAATTGGCCTTGTAATAGCAGTTTGTGACATGGCGAAAGTAGCGGGGATTTCAGAAAACTCGCGTCGTTATGATGCGGCATTATTCTAACGTTACGAACGATCCTTGTTCCATTTTCCTTCGTATCCATTTATTCGCAACGACCAATTTGAACAATAACGAGCCTATTGCCGGTTAGGTGTTTGCCGTGCGAAAGTTCCCGTTTTGCGAATTCCAAATGGAAACTATCGTGTTCCTTCAATGAAATTCATGGCACGAGAAATGGTGGCAATGCATAAAAAATAGCTAAATTTTCGAAAGTTCACCCCTTTTTACTAGGCATATCCGAGAATCTTCTTAAAATGCGTCTGTAAATGGAAGTATTCAATGGAATCGAGTTCTGATCTGCTGATGAGTGAGGGGGATTTATATTGGAATGAGAGAATTGCGTCACTTTCTTTCATCACCCCTTTCATACCTCTCTTCCATTTTAGAATACTTCCATAATGTAAATAAAAGCCATATTTATAATTTTAGAAGTATCAATTTTAAACAATGCAAGTGAAGTTATGCCATTGGGTTTCGACGGAGATAAACGATTATATGGACAGTTTAAACAGGAAAACGAAGTTGTGCTTTCAAAACATTGATGTCATTAAAATCGCATAATAATGTAAAAATTCTAAAGGATCGTTAGCGTTTCACCTATGCGTATAGGGACGACTAAACTGTATTACTTCAATGGGGGTCCTCGAGCTAGGCATGAAGAGCAATTTAATTACATTCACTGCGACGGAAGTATTAGGCTACGACGACATTTTTCAAATGGTGTTTCTTGCGTGAAAAAGGGCACTTGAGAATGTTATTCATGCGTTTTGGCCATAACGAACGTACAAGAGAAGGCGTTACCGCTATGGGCTGGATGCATGGGGAATATTTTCGCCCCCTTGGTCGTAGACAAAATGGGCGGGACCCACAAGTTCCCTAAGGGTTGGTACGAACGGGACTCCATGACAGAGGAATAGAAAATTCCGAGTCGTCCGACATGTCAACGTAAAAACTACAAATAACACCGCCTAGGTTCACCACGTTCTCGCCTCCTTCCTTTCGACTATAGCTTCAAAAACAAATTCTTTATTGCAGAAAGATTTTCATTGTTAATGCAATAATTTATAAATACTCGAACAATTCTATTCCCGGTGACGATATTTATAGATTTTTTGGTTTCTAGATGGACAAAGAAAAATTTTGCATATTATCCATTTATCCCATTCCTAGGAATGTGTTATTCAAAATACGGAAGGAAAACTACATGTGTTTTTGCATTACGGAAGTATTAACTGAATTACACAATGTCTGCAAATCAATGACGCAGTGAAATTATCTTGAAGCCATTGAAAGACTAACGTCCGGTATTGAACTCCGTTCGCGTACGCTCGTCGGGCTTCCCTTCTTTTTCGTGACGTGAAGTTGTATTCGTCCCTCGAGCCTACTTTACTTACCCCTTCGTCTTTCTGACTGCCATCTGAATCGACTTAAAATAACGTATACAAAAAATGACTTTTTATTTCGTACTTCTTGTGTTTCTTTTGTTTTTTTGTTTGTTTGCTAGACTTTGGTTAGATATATTCGATTGTTGTCCAAACTGCGCAAGTAATCACTATGCTATTGTTCAAAACTTAATAAAGAACGTCTTTACACTTTATAAGATTTAATCTACGTAAGCGTATCTCCATAAAGAGGTGCGGTCACGATTCACCAGTAAGGAAGGTAAAATTTAGGGCGACTAATCGTAGGAGGGTGATTTCACCAAGCGAACCAAGACTGAATTTCATTAATGCTACGAATGATTTCTCACGGAACCTCGTAAAATTATCGTTACCGCCCTTCACACCACGAGGGCCTGCACCATCTTCATCCTCCCACTCGACTTTGCCGTCTTCGTCTTTGTAGTAGTTCGTCGTTCCAGTCCAACTTTCGTAAAATTAACTCCACTCAATTAAGCCCACGGTCTGAAATCGAACTTTCAAGCGGCGTTCACTCTTGCGAATCAAATGAAGGAAAGAATAGAGTATAAATGAAACTTAAGAATTGAGAAGTCAAGACAGCGGAAAAAAGCGATTCTGCAACAACAATCTTAGGTGATCATTTAAACAAAATCATTTATTGAAGAGGCCGTCCAGGGAAGAGTTCAAGAATGGAATTCATTTAGTTCATTTAGTTGCAATTAGAAAAGTTTGAAAGGTTTTCTAATCTAATAGTCTAGTTTTTAAGAGCGAAGTGAGCGCAGCTAATTCATTCGAATATGTATCATATTAAAAATAAACAATGAAAATGCCGGAATAAAGGCATAACATTTGCGGACGACATTTGACAGTAACTAAACGACTGTGTTAATATCAGGAACATTGGTTTACGTCACTGTTAATCATTGTGTCTTTCTCCTCGCCCATTGTCGAATATAAATCACGGCGAAACAATCAATGGGGTAAATGCGTATTATTTCGTAAACAGCCGCGTTTCTAACTCGCATCACGAATGCATGCACGAGCTTGTGAACTTGCCGCAAGCCCCATTACAAGGTTAGCCACTGACGAGTGTTGTCACGCGTAGATCGTTTGTCGATCGGATATTCCCTATACATGCGAGTGCAGCCACCAACCATTGTAATAGATTCAAAATTCGTGCTCTCCATTATTTCCGCATTTGCATCACGTTTACATTACTCGTATAAATGCGTTTCTTTTGGATGTCTCTTCATTATACTGCTTGCCAAATTAGTTTCGATCACGCCGTCATTATACTATGTATCTTTGTGCAGAATGTCGATGGTGAAGCTTAAACAAAAGCACCTCAATTAAAATTCAACTGACATCCTTTCCAGGCATTAATTCTACTATTAAAAGTTTGATCCGTTCTACTTAAATGGAATCATTAGGGTCTTAAAAAATAAATTCCATTAAGTGTACCACAGAAGTGTTTTAAAAATTAATCATTGAATAAAAAATGACAATCCAAGTATTATCCACCTGTGATTAGATGTATTAATATGTCATCTCCTCGAGAGCCCACTGGCATACAATGACGGTCTCGCAAACACATCTGCTGTCACATGCTAATTCGACTTGACTACTGCCAATTAAATGGATATGGTGAGACAGCAAACGTCGCGATGTCCCCTGAGAATTTGTAATCGAAGAGACGTCATCGCTCGATGGCTAATACGTAATGTATCTTTTAATTTTTGTTTCGCCATTCCATGCGGTAATTGACCTAGATTGTCGATCCCGATAAATTACCGTGTCTAAATGAAGTCAATAGGAGACTGTTTCCATTTTCCCAATCTCAAGCATTCGCATTTCGAGTCACGAGTTCCGTGGTCTGGCTTTGCATTTTATAGTAAAGACCTTCCTTTTGATTCGTCACTCAGCTCAACGGCTTTTGAAGAGAGTGGGGTGTATATGCTCTATTGAGGTCCCGTTGGTTTGTTCGCTGTAGGGGTTGTTGCAGTGCGAGATTCGCCTCCAAACTGGTGAAAGAAAACAAATAAAATCTCTAGGGGAGTATAGTGCTCTCTAGGATTTGCTTCTCGGTAGGAAATCGAATGGCAGATTCGTAGAGTTACTTCCAAAGACAAAAAAAAATATTCTATGATATTTTAAAAACAAACGCAGGTGTAAGCTTGTGTAATACACATATAAATATGATTCAATACTTTCAATATATTTTTAAGCGTGAGATATTAACAATTACAAGCATCATCCCTGAATGACAAGGCATTGGTTAGTCTAAAGAGTTGAAAAATGTTTTTAACGTTTACTGACTCATCAAAAGCTGGACTTTTTCGTAAAATACAAATGGAGTCTAAAAATCGTTTTCTATAAAAGGATAAGTTGTATTATGGTGCCACAGTTGACTGATTTGTTTTGAGGCTGTTTCGAAAGTTTTAAATTTTACTAAAAGAGTGGTCAAGCAGTATAAAGGATTAAGTCGAAATAAGTATTGCGAAGAAAAGCAATTCTAAACGAAACCATTCCTCGGGGCGAAGGTAATCGAAAGTCGCCAGACTTCGTTTTTCGTACTGTTATTTTCGGTCTCTTTCAGACTGTATTTATTTCCGCCTAGTGCTTTCGTCCCCGTCACATCCAATAAAGTTTGTATTATTATCTCTTCCTAAGTTTCCTGTCTAGTTTTTTTTTTTTAATTTTTCTTACTTTCCTGATTTGGTTTTATTACCACTTCTTGCTTCCTTCGTTGTTTGACGTTCTTTTTTATTCGGAAGGTTCTCGTTTACTTCTCATTATCAAGTACTCCGAAGTTTAAGTTTCAGCGTATAGCACCGAATATTTTTAGCCTCTTAGTCGCTATATACCTAAGGAAAAAAGAAACTTTATACTAGCTCATTATTGGCCTGCCAAATTAATATTATCTATAGAGTGATACTAAAATGTATAGTGATATCACTACTACTACTATTATCAAATATTAATTAGCCAAAAAATTTTAAAACAAATGTCTACGTAAATTTGCTTTAAAAATTGCATTTATCCACTAAAGAGAATCATTTATACTGCAATATATCTTAGTTCTCTTCACGCTTTACTAGCGACGTGTAACCGTGCTACTTGGTATGCGGCATATATTCCATGGAGCTCTGCGACCGACGACGGGTTCATTCCACACAGACTGTCAGTCGACGGCAGTTGTCGAGCTTTTTCCAACCCGTTTCCCCGCACGCGACCTACCGGAAAACCCCAACTCGACCCCAATTTAGCCTGGACTATTGACGAATAACCCCTCACTCCGCCCCTCTTGAGCAGACAACCTGCCCAGCAGATAGCCTGTCAGTTTGACGTTTCGTTGTCGATTTGTTCGATCATTGAGGCCTCAGTACTACTTCATTCCTCTGCGCTTCTCCTACTTTCCCCTCGTCAAGCCCCTATTACGGACCGTTAAAAATCCAATTCTTTCCAAATAGTCTGCATTCCAACATATTATGGCTTCGCCTTGTTCAATTTGACGAATCGGTAAGAAGTATACAAATAAAAAAGCTATAATACGACATCCTCTCAAGGAGTCGATTTTGGCTTACTCGAACTGTACGAAGGTCGATTACCAGACGGGTAATTAACGACTAAAAGAAAAGTACGCCGGATGCCATATGCTATCGAGACGTTGGTTATTTGCCAACCATGCGAGAATACAGAATGTATCTGGCACTAGTGCCTCAATATTGACCAAGAATTGAAACCAATCTTGAAGAAGGATTCTTTCTATACTTCTCTTTTTTTTTCTTATATTACTACTCATATATGATTATCGATACTTGTCTGATGAAACTCATGTCGGTACTCTTAAAATTCGAAGTTAGTAATAAAGCAGGATTCGAGCGCTTCTCAAGATACTTAACGACACGATTACAAGCAATAGTAGAATCATGAATTGTTCGAACAGAGAAATACATTACGTCCTCATTAAGGGAGCTCGTGCAAGATATCTGATTGCCACTTTCGGGCGTGTCGATGTTATAATAAGTACCTTCCACGATTAGCAGTAGTAAGTGCCAAGATTACATTATCAAAGTATAATATACCGTTTTATTCAACTATATATCTTCTAAGCTAACAAACGATTAATTGGCAGGTTATTATAATAATGATTACGTATTCCCCTATGACCCGCTGCACTTAATGCAAGTGTCATACGAACACGCAAATGTATATACGCGCTGATTATCGTATACTGCCAACTCTATTCTTATGGAAACATTTCTTATCACGCGATTGTTGCCCAGAATCAATTCCGTATTATGGGCGTTCCATATACTGAGTTTAATAATCGGTCTGTCGTGCGCGTGACGCGTTCGCTTCTTTCCGTTGTGTATTCCCTACTATCAAAATGTTCGCAACACTTTCTTAGAAATAGTCCGTTTTGTGTATTATTGACGACTGTTACGACTTCTTAGACGATTAAATAGCCAATGCGCATCCGTGCCTTGCGTTAACAATATTCACAAAAGTTAATAGATTGGCCGCTCTTATCATTTTCGTGGATGACTCCGCATTTACGAGAATATTTCACCTCGTATCGCGACTGGTTCAGTAGCGTACGAGAAACTAAACCGTAATAAAATAATATTTCACTTTTATAAAGCATTTTAATTAAGTTTATTTTTAAAATAAAAATTGTGTACGAAATATTTTTAAAGCGTAATTGGCGCGTACTTCCGTTGATAAAGTATATTTTACATGCAATAAGCATTTCTGAAAGCTCAGGCGTTTTCATATGAAAAGCACATAAGTTAGCCGGCGTGCGCCGTAAAATAGTCGTGAATTTCTGTGGTTGGAGAATATCTCGTGGACAAAATGCAGCGGGAATAATCTCTAGCCAACAGCACCAAGCGGTGCCTTAACTCATAGAATAATGAATAGCTGGTCTAATATATATATATATATAATATAATCTGTTGCAAATGGAAACCTAATCTACTTAAAGAAACGCGGTTGTTTTAAAAAATTATGAACATAATTGTTGTAACATTCTACAAGAAGAAACAATCAAGATGGCCCTTAAAATTATACATAAGCAATATACATGAAAAACAAAATGAAGCGAATATTTACCGGAACGTGTCCAATATTGCCGAACGAACAGAATCGAGTTGATTTCCATATTGTCAAAGAAGGGCAATGAACATGGCGTATGTAGGACTTTCGTTAATTGAATTTTTCCCTCACAAATTTTACGATGCGTGACCCGCATTTTAGAACCCGGCGAACCCCCTGCCACGGACTTTCGTAACATGTCGCTCTAATTTAGACTTCTCTCGGTTGCAGGTACGTGGTTGCATCGTAAGTTCTGCTGGCTGGCTGCTAAGACGAAAACTGTTTACAGAACAGTTTTAGGGCTGTGACTGTCCCTAGTATTAGGGACGGCTGCGGTGATATTATCAATCTTAAGAAAACTATGTAACGTATTTTAGATTTCCAGGAAATAAATGTTTATTGTGCGACATTACTTGACGAATATGACTGCATAATTTTGATCCCGGCAATGTTTCAATACAGAAGTTCGGATGATTCAAACGCAGTATCTAAGTTAGTTTCAAGGATCAGTGTTTCCGATGCCTCTCAAGGAATCCATTTTCCTTAAAGTATGCGGGTACAAGACTAAGTGGTCAAATTATAGGGAAAGCATGCCAGTGTAACTGATAAAACAGAAATCACGACTGTTCCATCTTGATTGAGTACACGGAAAATATACTGTCTGTGCTCAGCAGACATCATCTTGATGTATTGATAAGTAGTACTGTATGGCTGTGCTATTTCTAGAATAAGTTTTCAAGTATTTTATTCCAAAAACATTTTTTCAACGGACTACGGAAACAATACCCGAAGTTGATAAAAAGTTTCAAATAATCGTATAATAAAAATTAGGCTTTTCAAAACGGAAGATGACTTTTGTCAAGTCGTAGATGGTATCTAGGTTATGTTTCATGCAAATGGTAAGTCGGTGTGGAATATACTGTTGGCGATGGTATATGATAACTAAAACTAATGGAAACGCTTCATCCCTCGAGTGGGTCCGAATCACTTACAGAAAAGTAACACGAGCAGACGTACAATGGTACTGATTGCTGAAATTAGCCGGTACAGTCTCTGGGAATATTCTGGTTCATGCGCTTGATTTTTCTTTGTCATTGAGATTCTACCTCCGCGTGGAAGGATGATACAATTATAAGAAAAAAGAAAAAAATTAGCGAGAGAAAAAATATTACATTTTGACCGACAAAAGTATTTAAATTTGTTTAGCGATATAAGTTGTTATACTGTTCCTTACTTACAAGTAATATTTGGAAAAAGGCATTAAAGATGAGGTATAGTGTGAACATCAAATTTCTGATAAAATTTTTTTTACCGACATTTTCGATCGAAACGAGTTTTAGTACCTCAAGTTCCAACCAAGTATAAGTTGGATGATCGCTTTTCAGTCAAACATTCGCCAGGATCGTCATCAATTACTACATGCTAATTAAAATCCACTACTTTCGATCCTCTATACATTTTATACATTCGTTCGTATTGTTATTATGTAAAATGTAAGGCATCGTAAAAATATTCGTTTTCGCATTCACGTGCATCAGAAAACTCTTCTTTTTTTCGATTGAATGATCGATTCGCCTTTCATGTCAAGTACAAGGCAGTCCAGATTTATGATGCTTTCCGTTACCATGTATGTTAAATTTTAAAAGCATGGCAAAATTTCTATTGGTAGTTTGAAGCATGCAGTATTGCATATTAAACAATTAAAGTCAGTTTCGTTTGTAGTATAGTCATAAATTTAGATTTTAATTCTACGTTAGAACAGCCAGAAACCTGAAAAGTCTGCATATGAAGTCAACGTGGTGCGTGCCTAAATATAAAAACTCGTGCGGGTTGTTAAAGCTCTCCTATAATGCGAACGTGATGGATATTTATGCAAAGCGCAGCATATTCGACAAAGATACGATGCCCAACTACATTTGGGAAGGAAAAATGACGGATAAAGAGAAAAACACCGCCGCCATACCGAATTGGAAAACCAGAGAGTAGGTTTCGTGAACTCTTTGAATGCATCGCACTGACGAGTGCACCTAAATGTACATTCCGGGGCATTCATTTTCTACGTCCAATCCAGGAATGCTCGGCACCCAATAAATAGGGACCATCTGTAGGAATTAGAGAACATTTCCCATTATGCTGACCGTTCGGTGGATGGTGATGCGCTATTGCAAGATGGAGCACATTCGAGAACATAATTCAGTCTCTAAAACGCCGCGGGTGTATATGCTGTCGAGTACGAAATAAATAATAATCGGGTGATGTGCTCATATACTTGTGGACATTAAACATGCCGTTATTAAGAACGTGATAATGGTAATAAACGATTCTGCATATTTCTAGGGAAGGTTCGGTGGTTACTCATTACTCAGAATATCTGTGCTGTCGTGCATTTTTCGCCAATACTCAATGATCTTGCCTGTAGAGCTATGGAATCTACGGAAGACTGATATAATTAAATGCTGGACGTAAAATAAATCAGGATCGAGCACCCATTGAGTTTGGCCAATCAACGACTATATAATTCTCATTCTTACTGCTTTTAATGAAAAGTACTTCACCGGGTTGAGTATCAGCGCTGCATACCAACGGCGAGAAGCGTAATTTTCTCCGACTCTCCGTGCAGAGCATCAAAAAGTGCATGGCAATTATCCATCCCATCTGTATGTGCACCAGATCAACTCGCATCCAAGTTGCACTAAGTAATGTTGTTCCTGATGCTTTACACGACAATTATCAACATGTTTGCTCAGAAAAAGCATTTTGGTTTAATTACTAGTTTTAGATTTTATTCTTGATTTTAACAGTATATACGTTGGAACATTTCGACTATCTGCAACTGTTGCTGCAACGTCGGCACGGCGCGATTTTGACTCACAGCTTCTCATTTCCACGTTACTCGCAGGGTCCGAAGAGTCTCCGCAAGAAAATGTCATCAACGTTACAAGTACGTCGTACGTGTTAAGACTGTAGTATCTCTGAAAGGATGCAAGCTACTTTCTTGCCACTTCAAAAAAGTGACTGTGAAATGCTCTTCACCGTATATTCCACATTACTAGACTCCTCGTATTGCAACGTCTAATTTAATTGGCGGCGGTGTTAATTAAATCGTGTCTATTTATACAGTAGTGCTAAATCATATTAAAGTGATTTTATAACCCTTTTCCGAAAATATGCGACGTTTAGACCGGAATTCATAATAGATCTTGAGAGACCAATATGAAGTGTGGTCAAAATATTTTCAGTGAATTGGACCAGTATAGAATTTTATATATATATATTATTATTATTTATGGCAAATACGTAATTAGTTTCCGTCGTTGAGGGCCAAACAATGTCTAAATTCCACGTGGGCTAGCGATAGTCTCGGCGAAGCGAGAAACTATTTAAACCCAGCACAATAGTGCAACGGGCTGCTTTACGCGACGGACATGTATACCCAGCTCATTAATATGCTCTGCATAACGCGACGATGCCGTAAACTCGCCAACAACGAAAATTGAATGATACTCGTTTGCTCATGCCTGCAATGTAGCCGCGGTGCACGTGCAGCTTCTTCTTCTTTCTCTCGGCTCCTCTTACCCCTCTCTCTCTCTCTCTCTTTATCTCCAAAATCCACCTCCCCAGTAACTTATATTCTCTCTATTTAGTGCACTTAAGAACTCAAAGTACACAAATTTATCATTATACATATTCATATTTCATTTGCTTGTTTTATATATTTACTTACTTTTATTAATCTTTTTATTCTTCCCTCTTCCAGATTGACTGACATCGACTTTTATATATATATTTTTTCGTGATTAATGTTTTAGTTGCTCTCAGTGGTATTGCTGCTTGTTTGACATCCCTTGTTCAATTTTCATTGAGTTTTCTTTGTTCGTGCACCTTTTGTTGTTATCTGTTATTCTTACATGTTCTTTGTACGTCATTCTCTCTCTCTATCGCAATTATTTGCTCCGCTTTCTGCCTTGAGCCTAGCATTCATCTAATTGATTACACGCCAACTTCGTATTGGTTTCGCTCTTCGTTGAACCCAAATTAATTTTTCAGGACTGATATAAGACGGCACTTTAGGGTCATCATAGCATCATACTGTCATGATATATATAATATATATGTTGAAACCAGCATTTCTATGTATCCCTTATTAATCAACAATTAACGAGGATATTACATTTCATGGAATGAATCATTAAATGCGGTTGCCCTGTATTCACGTTTGTAGGTAACACGTTGCATGTGGGTTCATACAAAGCAGCAGTTATTTACGAGAAACCCTATAAATCTTTAACAATTTCAAACTGCAGGTCGAACAACGAGCACAAATTTTTTTCATGAAAATCGGACAATTACATACTGCTGACATATGTTTAGGACAATTACGTAATTAGAGTAAACGATGACCTTAACTTTCCCGTATTTCATATTTTCTGAAATAAATGATTCACGGACTGGTGTGTGTTTGTCATCCGAATCATTGTTAATGCGTATCATTTGTTCGCGGTAATTCTGAAAAATTAATCATACGATCATCGCCTGCAGATGTATAAGAGTAGGCCATTTATTTAGGAAATTTATAAAAAGCGCACGCTACATTAACATTGACATCTTGAATACTTATTTGTAGAATATACATCTTGAATTCCACAGCTTTACTTGAGTATTCGACAATTTAAGAACGGGTCAAGTCAAAATGCAGATCTAAAATGCATGTAGCTTCCTCCTGAGATTACGTGTATACGAGCGCAAATTCCACTTTATTTACTCGATCCAGGATTAGGCACACGTACCTGGGTATTGTAATTTACATATATAGCCACTTTGTCCACCTGCAGCATCCGCGGAAATTCGCCGCACGCACGAGCGTATCTGGCCCATTAAATCCATGGCCAAGCACCTTGTAAGCTTCCCGTCCGTACAAAGCGAGCTTTGAATTCTGGCGATACGTTCCTGTACGGGAGCTTACGCGAGATCCGATGCCTCCGCATGTGCGACATATTGTGTACGTGCGCATGTATATAGAAGCGGGCCCGCGAAATACCTTGTAACACTGCACTCTTCTACTTTACGGGCTTTTTCAACGCCTCTGTGCGCTGGACAAACTGCGTTTCCCAACCAGATTCAAAACGTGAGTTGTATAGATTTCTTGAGGTTTAAATTTCACCTATTGTGGCGTAACATGTACCATAAAACGTATATTTGTATTTATGATTGTTAACGCTTTGTAAATACAGGAAGTGTTAGAGGATACCACTAAACTGTTTTCAAAATATACCTAGGGGTAGTACGTACATGCAAGGTCACGGACAGACATTTTTTTATTGCATTTTTAAAAAAGTATGATCGATCTTCTTCCTTTATCTCGAAATCGAATTTGATGATATTTTCACAACTGTTCTCCAATAGTTAGTAGATCTTTTGAAAATCATGTCTATCTTGTCCGTATTGTAGTTTTACAATTACAGAAACAACGATATCAATTTCAGTATGTAATAGAACTTCACGGTTACTGAGGCTGACTGAACATAAACCAAGTAGGAATCGCTTTGATTGACATATAATGATATTCCGGTGAACTTGGTGGACTTTGATAGACAGATATAGACTAGTTTGAATGATGTTTATTTTATTGTTTCCTATTAAGATATAAAATAGAAATCAATATGCCAATTACTACAATTACTGCAGAAAAAGAAAAAAAGAAAGAAATGGTATAATTTAATAACATGTAGGAAGAACTCGGCACGGCTAGGGATTAGCAATATCGATTTAGGGTTGTTAGATAATGGCATCTCTACTGAACATTACATTTTTTAAATTCACATAAAAAAAAAACGGAGAAATTAAACATTGATAATTGCATTCGGTTAGCACTGTTGATTCGGTTAAAAAAAAGGGGCACGAGTTACGTGTCTTCGAGCATAGAGGCGGCACACTTGATCAGTTTCCCGCGATCAGCATCATTAAGCGCGCACACTAACCGTAAGCAATTACGTAAGAAGAATGGCCGCCACGCACGAAGGAGGAGGTCACGAAAGCAAAAGAGGAAGAGAGCCAGCGGATTGCGTGGGCGCTATAATTGGTTATTCTTCTATGAGAGGTCTATGTAATATGATCCGAAGAAGGTAAAAAGAATTACGTACATTTTGAAGACAGACAAATGGAAAATTGCAATAACCCATTGACAAATTTCCTGGAATACGCTATTAAAGTTATATGGGCAATTCTCCAGAAAGCTGGCTTAAAACCCATCCATTCATTGTTAATCCAAGATTTGGGACAACGAAGACCAGGCAAGGTATAAGTACCTGAATGCTTAAATGAAGAAGCTTTGATTGCTTATGGTAAGAAAGACACGTATAATAAGCGCAGTGATTCTTGTGAGTAACCCTTTCGCTTAAAAAGTAAACATTAAGTTGTAAAAGTAAACAAGGGAAAGAAAAAGTCACCAAGTCTCTAAGTGTACTTTCCTAATACAAATTCATCAAACTCAAGAAAGTAACTATACGATGAAGGCGGGCCCCGATGAACTATTGCCCGAGAACTACATATAAACGATACTCGCGCGCACTTCCTCTCATCACGAGTCATGGCTTTAATAAACCCGCACTCTCGCGCCTCTTATAGACCCGTCCAACTTCTTCTGAATCGTTCGAAGAACTTTCGACGATAAATTCGAGCTACGACGCGCCAAAATTGAGTTTGCGATCTACTTTGCAGTTCTCTCGGCCTTCCGATGTTCAAGCATGCCCCTTGTACCGTATCTATATAGCCCTTCTTCCTCGCGTGCACTTTGACCCTTCCGGCAGAAGCAAGCGGAATGGGCTGACGAAATGATCACACGATGCGCGCTTTAACGATAACTTCTTCCTCTACAGATCTAAATCCATGATTTCGTGTGTTACATTATCCGCCGTTTCGAGATACATAATCGTTAGCGATGAACGATCAGGTTTGATTTAATTTAATTGACTAACTGCGCAAACATGTTAATGTTTCATTTTGCATGAATAAGTTTTGTCGATCTCTAAAGTCTATGCTTTGTTCTTAAATACCTACATAAAAAAAATACAGGTTATTTTACTACATTCCAAGTACTTCAGCTTCTTTTAGGTGAAATATTTTCTTCATTCGGTTTATTGAATCTGTATATTGCACTTCTGATTTTCTTAAGTTTCTTGGTCGGAATAAGCTTTTAACGAAACTTTCAACTTAATTAAGCCCCGACTTAATATATGGTTTATTTCCTTTGTCTTTCATGCACGTTTGGATGTTCCTTAAATACTTTTCCATTAGTTGTTCTGAAAATGTCTCGCATTTTCAATGAATATCTCCGTTTTATCTCCTTCTCAATAAGTAACCGTGGGTAATTTTGGTGGAACGTGATGAGAATTGATACAAGTTAAGAAAAGCGGGTAATATATGTTGGTTATATGCTCAAGCATATTTTGTTAGAAAATTAATTTTTGAAGAAGGCCATCATATTGTCCGAAACGTCAAATTTTGTTTTGTTTTGGTCGAATGACCGTCTTATAAAGATTTCCTTATCAAAAATCATTTAGAGTTACAAACAAAAATATACAAAAATTGATAAAAACCAAGAGTGTGTGTAATTCGGTTAACAAATGTAATCACTCTTCTGCTATATAATTTGAAGGAATCACGAAATTTAATCTAATCTCAATAATTGAACGTTATCTTAGTAAATTAGATTGGCTGGAATAAAGGGATCCTATTGGGTCATAATCTATCACGAGGCTTGAAAGTTGGCCGATCGATGGCTTATAAAGTCCCTGTAATTAAAATTTCCATAACAATTAACCAAAAATTAATTTAAACTTAAATTCAGTTCAACGTTTTCACATTCTAAATGATAAAAGTTGCCTTGTATCGATATGTCTATCGATTAGTTTAACCTGTGCAATTGCAACAGAGTTGGAGACTTTGTATTTATGTGCAATGTTATATTTTGTACTGGTCATACTTCGTTGTTTACTACGAGAGACTGCTTTCAGCATTTCCATACAAACTTGGCTTAATTGGATTTTGAGGTTAACTGGTGGCTTTGCATAATATTTAACTGCAATCTGGTCGGTAGCAGGTCGTCGATATTTCTCGGGCTAAGTATATACTTTTGGGCTTTCAGCCAAATGTAAGGAATTTTAAAATATCTCTAAAGTTTAACAATACAATTATAGTTTTCTGTAACTGAAGGTTCGTCAACGCTGCGTTTTTTAATTGTTTATCATTGAAACTGAAAACTTTACTCGTAATAGTTTATACCTCTACTATGGACAACAAATTCTGTGCAATTCTCGGAGCAACTATCATATATAGAATGTGTATAGAATGGAAGCAATGACTCGAGGCGTGACATGTACAGGCTTTTCGGTATAGGAATCGAGATTAAACGATATTTATGTAGTCTAAGTGCGTATGTAGTTGGTATCGGGGATGCGCAAAACCCCAACCATGCTGACCAGAAACGAGACGGAAAGTTCGTGCACTCGTAACACGAGATAATTTGTTGGAAACGAGAACTGGGTGACCTACTCTAGGCGTACCACCACATTCAAGCGAAATGTAGATGGAAAAAGATAGCCAACCCCTAGCTTATTTCATCCCGCGGAAATGAACTAAGTGAAGTTGCAATCCACGATAAGTAACTTTATGCGACCGAGAGTTTACGACGACGTATGTAACGATACGAGATACTTCCAGGACATATCCCGCCTAAAAATTAATGCCACGGAATGGAACAATTTATATTCCCAGAAGTTTTATAACGTTTTCATTATTGGCGAATTCCCAGCGTTTGGTTTGATATTAATTTGAAATGATAAATAGCAAAAAATGACGTTGTGACTAAAATGTTTCGGTAAGGTGTAGGAAATATCACAACAATTTAAAGTAAAATATGATTTGACAACGATCATCTATTTGTTCATATATATTCGAAATTATAACAATACGTAGGTGGCAGGCAAAACCAAAACAGTTGAGCTGTAGCAAAAGTAGAAGTCAGCATGACATGTACAGATCTTGGACCAGTCAACTCAATTGATATTCATTCTATTAAGAAAAAACTTCTATAATTATGTGACATAGAGGAAGGACTTTGATGGGAAAAAACTAATAATGATGAGACAAGCAAAACCGATCTCAGGACGCATATTGCAAATCATAGCAATCAGCAACCAGATAATAATATAAACGTATTGCAAATAGGGAATTTTGTAATGATTTAAAATACGACACATATGTGCATGGAATGATCATTAATTCACCAACTATTCATGTAATTCATCAACTGTCACTTACCCAATTAGCACTGAACGTCCATGATACGCCTATTCGTCCATGGGCGAAAATTGGCCGTGTACTGCATGTCCACATATATGTGGGAATAATGGACGTCTAGAAACCCACGATTAATGTACATCGATTGCAGTCCATGGAATCAACGTCCGTCTTTTAAAATCGTAAATATGGTCGCATTCAAATCACACATTAAATGACGTTTAACTGTATGTGAACCGTAACATAGGAGTGATTTGGATCTGTCGTACGTCCCACGTACATTTCGACTTTTAATATTGATTGGACGTCATCGTCAGTGACAATAACTGGTCATATGATACGAGAATATGCATTGGACGTATTTGTGCTATCTGGGTTAAAAAAGAGATGAAATTCAGGAGCATGCTTTCCGACTGGGCGGAATATGCACATGAAACATAACCTAACTCTTATCTTTATTAATGTAATGGGGCTGGAAGAAGTATTCTAGGCGGGTTTACTAGTCTGGATAAATCGAGGCACAATATCTCTGTTTATCTTCATATTCATATGTAGAAAATTCTTTGTGATAAAAAGCAAGGATTTTACATTTACTTGTGCATCTCCTTAACATTAAAATCCACGATGTGACTGTTATTAATAACGTGGAATGTCATCGAAAATGAATTATGATCTTTGAAGGTAGCAAATTTCAAATTTTACAGTAACATCGTGGCGCTGCAATATCGGATGTTTTATAAGAAAGAAGAAGGTAAGAAAAAATTAAAAAAAAGGAAAATAAACTGCGGGACGTAGTAACCAAAATAAGGAAAAGGATTCCGCGAGCTAACGATATTTCATTCGAATAAATCCAAACTTTCATATCCAGCATTCTCGATGGTGAGAAGCGAGCTCTTAAATTTCCTTAATGTGGCGCGCGTATATTACGCCTGGTGAACGGAACTTTTGTGCCTTCAAAATTTCTCGGTGCGCCTACATCCTGGATGCACACCGAAGAACACATTCTGCATATTCCTTCCATATCGCTCTTTTTCTTTCTTTTCCTCTATCTTTCACTTCCTCCAGGCCACAAACTACTTCAGTCTTTTTATAACTTCTTCCTATTCATTTCTCGCGTGCTGTCTTATTCGACGTTTTTCCTTACTACCGTTTCTTCTCTGCAATCTTAATAACGTATATTGAGCTTCAGTAATTCTACTTATACTCTGCACGCACGAACTATGATCCAACATTCTGCTAAGTTGAACATTCTTACAAATGTTTCAATCGACGTACTACGGCAGAAATATCGTAGAGATCAAAGAATTTAAATAAAAGAGATCAGATATATTCATTGCTAATATTCGTCATAATGGGAAGATAAGTGTCTCCGGCAATATCGATCAACCATCGGCGTCACCGAAGAGGAATGAAATTCTTTTGTGTTTTCCTATCGTCCATTCCGTTTTCTCCTACTGTACATCCTCACATACGACAGGCTTAAATGGATTGTCTGTATTTTAAAGATACGACTCCTAAATATGAGCGTAGTAACGTACAAAAAAAAAGTAAATACTTCTTGCGACTACCGTATGCTTAGATTCATGGCGTGTAGTCTCCTGTAATTAGATATATACCGCAAAATTAAGCACTGACGTGAAATAACGTTATTGTACGCTTTTTTATTTTTGGATGCAATTCCAGATACGGCAACAGTAAGTTCCACCGACATTGTTCTTTCGTTATAACTCCGCTCCTCTATACATTTTCATCTTCATTCGCCTTTTCCCCTCAGACAACTAAATCTACTTTATTCTTTCTTTCCCGAATCACGAACAATTCTTCAAGATTTATAGTTAAAAGAAATATCAGTAGCAATGACCATTGGGTCAAAGCTTCCAGTGTTTTTCTGTTTTTTTTTTCTTCTTTAATTCTAATGCTTATTCAAATACATGTATGCAAGCTTTCGTATATACTTAATGCAATAAACGAAATGTATACGTTAAGAAATGACCTTTCCTCAAAATAGGTCGTTTTCTTATATACTCAGGTGGAATAATGTTGCCTCCGAGAAATGGATACGATAATGAGGTCCTGTAGTTATCGATACATGTACATTGTCGATAACAAGCTGTATCTCGGAACTTCCTGCGTATGTATAACTCCATTTTCAGCCATCGTGTTAGCGTGATCGAATCTCGTTTCATAACGAAGTCGATATCGGTCGTGTCAATCGTCGAACATTAATTACAATTACCTTAACGTGCTGTATGGTACAATTACCACGACGTGCGTTACACGTAGGATCCCGTCAGCGCAGGGATTTCTGAGACATATAATGATGCGTATATCGAATTTTTACAATATGCAATAAATTAGGAGGTACAAATTCAGATATTTTTTGTCTAATATCTAAGTGTAACTTTTCTTCTTAATAAATGAATGGTTTACTTATTCTATGATCCGCGCGATTAACAAATTGGAAAATAAATATCAGTCTCATTCGAAGTGATGTGTTATACATGGATGTAGTTGATTTTCGCATATATGTGGACATTTGATCAATGATTAATCAGGCATTATTCAATGATTAATCAGAAATATATCGACTTCCGATTAGTGAATTTCAAGTATAAGACGCGTCAAGTTTGGCATATTTCTTTTGTTGCAAAACGAGGATATCTTGACTCGTAATTAAAACATATCGTCCAACTTAGTCCAACTTAGATCTGATTCGTACAATTTTCAGGTCCATTTTCTTTCGTGGGTTACAGTATAAGATCACGGACAGGAATTCTTTATTGCATTTTTAGGTTCATCATGGTGTGAAACGTGGACATTTGATCACGTGGTCTTTTTTTTCGAGTGACCATATTAAATATTTCGATATAATGTACGGTATTGGTCGATGTTTTCGACCAATGAAAAACAACAGACGAAGGGGAAATTATCGAAAATTAATGAAAAATTTAAGATGTCTATAACCCAGTCAACAATCACAGAAGTTATGTCCCATTTATGTAACTGTTACATAATTGTGACATAACTTCTGTGATTGTTGACTGGGAATTCATGAAAAATTAACGACAATTTTAGTGCGTTAATTTTGCGAAAAAATGGAGTATCCTGTAGAGTATGGGTCAAAGTAATTTACATTTCTAGAATCACAGAAAAACCATAATTTATACATGTTTTATCGGAAGAAAATTAAGGTCATGATATAAAATGTTTATTTATCGTAGAAGAATATAAAAACTAGGTAAAAGATAATAAAAAACTGAGATCGATAATGTCAAGTTGTTCCGCTTTTTCAAACTTCGACCTTTGGTTATTGCTTTATTGGTGGGAAAATAATGTTTGTACATTTTTTATAACTTCATATGATTTTTGTATAATTCTTTTTATATGGTTTTGAAAAAGAGTATCTTAGTAAATTAGAAAGACAAATAATGATCAAAATTAGTTGGTGGTCCTGATAAATTCATTTATGATGGTGCGAATTTATTGTGTAAATAAAATATATAAACAACATAAATATTAGAGAGAGGTATTATTAATATAAACTATTATAAGACGCAGCCCCCCCCCCCCCCCTTAATTATTGAATATATACATATAATAATAACGTATAATATATATAAAATCATTATAAAATATTTATACTTTGTTCGAAAGGCAGTAAATAAGTAATGTACGATATAACGTAGTAGTACACTGAAAACAAATTTGTTATTTTCAAGTAAAAAAGATTTTCTTGAATTAAGTAAGATTTACTAAAAAGAAGGAAACATTTTCTTAATTCAAGTAAATATTTACTTGAAAATAACAATTTTTTTTTTTCAGTGTAGTAGTCTAAGAATGTCTGTGTGTCCAGCAAATAGAAATAAGTTTTAGTTTATGGCAATATTTATTTTAAAAATGGTAGTACAGTAAATAATTTATCATTTTCTTCATTGCAGGTAAGTTCAATATGTAACTCTTCAAGAAAAGATAATTTCATCTAAGCAGCGCCGGAGATTCCAAAATATTTTCAGTGCTTTTCATTGGCTCATCGGGTATGGCAAATATTTAACATTTTATCGAATCTATTGCACGCGTTTAATAAAGTTGGCAAATTTGATATCTTTACGGAGCAAAATATTTAAACTAAAGCATATATAAAAAAGTAAACAAATTTTGGTTTTTCTTTTGTTTCCTTCTCAAAACTTTCGTCGCGGGAGCGTAACTGAATTCTCGCTGCAATAGCCCATGAACGATAAAAACAAGAAATTCTAAAGTTTCCCTGCTAAGTGGTTGAACAAATTTCAGTCGTTTCGAGCGTTTTGTTAATTTGCGTACGTACGCTCGCTTAATCTTTTTCAATTGAGAGCATTTTACGTTTTGAGTATCCGTCAGATCTGACAAGGGTAGGGATGACAAAAAGGCCCGTGCAGTCACGTGGAAAGCCGATATCGTCGGGATGGAATGGCGAACGGGATTCGCCACGGGGATAGTAAAATTTATGGGGCACTTGTATGCGTGTGCATATAAAGAGGGCATAAGACGGTGAAACGACTAGCACTGAAATCTGTGCGAAGTCGTGGCTCGTGACTCACGTCAGGCTACCGCTGCTGTGACTCAACTCAAAACGACGCGTATTATCGTAAGTAGCGAATACTAAATTCGAAACACACCATTCGCTCGTGATAGCGCATAAGTAGGATCGTAAGACTGCGAATTTGTTCGAATTACTGCTTCAGTTATTATTGCCTTGCTCATACATGAATTGCATCGATTAAAGTCGGAATTTAAGTATCTCGTAAAATTATTATGTTTTTTATTTACAAGTAAACCAAATTCCATGGAGCATGCTGATATCCAAAACCTGAACATCGTGATAGATTCAAACCGACCTATTTTAATTACCAGAAAAATGAGATAAACTATAGTGTAAATCATATTTTCGTACTTTTAGTATCGGCAAAGGCACTCGTAAATATTCCACGAGGGTAACTAGAGTCGCCCTACGGTATTATGAAGGACCGTTGATGGTAGCATTTTGAGCGTCATTAATTATAATTTTAATTGGTCGGAGTTATGCAATGAAATGTAAAGAAGGTCATGAGGAGCAAGCACGAATTGTACCATGGAAATATAAAGTAGCGTAGAAGTGCAAACATTCCGTGGTACCTCTGGAAGTACACGACCTCTAACAAGCCACTCAGTCTGCTACCCTTTCCAGCTTGGCAATCTTCTTCCTGGATGGCTAATATAACAGGCACGTATATTTCGTGAAAACACATCGCATGGCGCCAATGACATATATCTCCTGCCTCGAAAGATAACACCTTATGTACTGCGGTGATATTTTTAACGTCGTTGCTTTTATCAGTTAATTATTGAGCAGCGCTGGATTATTTATCGACAGGTGTCATTAGATATGGTTAGGATTATTAAAATGTAGAATCCGCTAAATGAAATTAATGACGATTTAATAGAAAAGTGTAAGCGCGGTCCGCGTGCAGCTGCAACTTACGATGTGGTGCTCGCTCCCCTTTAATGTGACGCGCGGCATTCATGCTGCCGAGTACCACGATTCGGGCACAGCTTTAAAAGACAGCCGTGTATGTATCAATACGCAGACCTAATTCTTCCTTTGTATGATATTTAACGCGTTATGTCACGACGCGGATAGCGTTATCGTATTAAAATCCTACGACACGACTGAAATCCGCCGTCAATTTTCGTAGGGGTGGGTATATAATTCAAACGAACGCGACGTGCTAAAGCCAGATCGCGAGATTCGTCGAATTGAATGATTCATGAGGTATTCGATTTTCTAAAAAACTTTTCAGCAGTTGCCAAGAGCAATTTACTGCGAAGAAACGAAAATGTCATGTCGGAAATGTAGGTCAGCTTGGTTCGCAGTAAAAGTGTAAATGAGACAATCAAAATCTTTGAAATTCTAAGTAAGGGAACCGTTCTATCCAAGAACGATATACACGACGTTGATGTTGGATTCGCGTGAAAGATCGAAGAGTCGTAAATTATTCGATAAAACACCAGTGGATTTAATGTAAGAGAAAAATTTGATTTCCTATAATGGAGGAAATAACATGGGGATAATGGAATTATCCAATATCCAATTCTTAACTACGTTATTGTCGTGGATGATTGTCCATGACTCGAGCTCCCGTATCCTCCCGACCGATGAATAAAGCCATCAATACGTCAGTTCGAATTTATTCTACTTCGCAGGTCGAGGTCCCGCGTAGGATGCACTTGGACGGATAAGCGAAACATTTATTTCAAACGGACGTCTTTGTAAGATGAATCATCTTCGTGCGCGAGGGGTGGCCTACAGAAAAAAAAAAAACATCGACCCTCGGTTTTCGGCGTTTCCCAATAGAACTTAATAATAATTTACGAGCCTGCTCCTCGCATTGTGTGCATTCGCCATGCGTGTCATGGCAGAAAAATCACTCAACATAAGTGCTAAAAGTCACCTCCTACTCGATTCTCCCCTATAATTCACATCGTGCGCAAACGTCAATTAAGGACAATGAAAAGTCCGCCGCTAAACTTCTAGCTTTTGACGGGATTTAGGTTTACGAGTCAATTTACTTAAGACGTCTCCTGACGCATTGTGGATTCACCACTGAGCAACAACTGAACTTGGCTATAAAAGATATCCGTAGACGATGCGCTCGCGAGCATTTGTTCGGCTAAGATATTGCAGTGGATTGTATTTAACAATCGCTGTTCGTTTCGCTAAATTGTTTACTTCGATTTATCTTAGTTAAATTTTCACAGTGTAACTAACCTCGCAACCAGAAAAGTGTAAATTATAAATAATTGAAAAAGAGGTTGCGAGGTTAGATCAGTAACTGACCTACCTTAGAACCGCCTTAAGGGTTGTTGTTATAGAATTGCTTGTCAATCGGGTCGTATCCCTGATCAATAAGGCGAAACCTGCTTTTTGAAATCAGTTTGAAAACTTCCCAAGAAAACTTGGAGAATATATATTTATGTGTAAATACCTCGACAAAATCAACAACAAACTTTGTTAACAATGTTTATCTAGTTTCCAACATTTTCTAGAAAGTTTCGAAACTCGTTTCAAAATTCCACGTGACTCTTTTTACGTGGATTGTTCTGCAGACAGTGTAGCATGGACCGCCCAGTATAAATCCATCCAATAGAAAACTCCGATGTCTATAACTGTCGGATTGGACATTTCACCCCCTGACCCACGGAGAACTTCGGGGATAATATCACATAACACAGCAGTCATTTTATAGTGTTCAATTTTAAACCGGTCTGTAAAAATATAGATAGCTCGACGAAATTTCTCACAGGGATTTCAATGCAGCATGAAAATATAATAACTCACGTATAGATACGGTAATAATATTCGAGCAGCTCAAAACGGTACAATTTCTCAATGTCAATATAACTTACAGGGGGCGTTTTCTTCCGCTTGTTTCGACGTTCCATAATCGAGCATTCAAGAATCCAGTTTTAAACGGCATGAAATATTTCTATAGGGTTTAGCAAGCTTCTGAATCGGACAAGCTCGTCAATCTCTGGGAAGAAAATGATGGACGGGTCAGAATGAAAATGAAAACCAAAGATCTTACCCATTCTGGTGTGGTTTGTCGAAAGTTTACATTCGATGGAAGAAAAGAGAGAAAGTACATAGTCTCGTTTTAATAACTGCCAGACTTAATTATTTAAGGGCGTTTAAACCTATTAGACAAATGTACTAAGGATATAATAAAAATGACCTATTTGAAAATATTTCCTGGCTTTTTTGAACTTTCTGATTACTGAAGAAATCATCAAACCTCCAAAAAATACAAAAAACTCGGACACCAAACAATTCTTACGTGAGATGTCGGCTTTATTTTTTATAAACTCAGTTCGATAAAAGGACGAACTCATCCAAAGGGCGGTTGACGTAAGAAGAAGTAAATGTCCCTTGACATTAGTCTATATTTTCACTAAGAAACTTTTATTAAACTTCACCATTAATCTTTTCGTTAAAGTTATCGAATGTAACGAGTGGTCAACATTTTTAGTCGATCGAAAGCTCTAGAAGAGATTTGCAGTTTGGAAGGAAATTTCGGCTTTAAAGATGATTCGGAAGTTTATATTTCATTCATTTCTTCACTGGCCGTTCGGAAGTTTTCAGGAAATATTTCAGGTTTTATCTTTAGGTATATATATATATATATGTGTTCACGGTGCGACTATAACCGTTTTAAAGGTTATAAACAAATAATGCGTTTTTCTCATCTAATTGTACGGTATATATCGGGTTACACCATTGTTATCATTTTTAATACATTACCTTGGATCCTTTTTATTTATTTTTTTTTATTACTTCGATGGATCATTATCATGCCTTTCTCGTTTACGCGTGTTTTCATTTTCCTGTGTCGGCATTTGATGTGCTTCAAAGTGATGGGCAGTTTTCAATATCCATAAAAGCTACATATGCAATTTTTTATTCAATATGTATTTGCAGAATCGAATAAATGGAACTTTTATGAAGGCCAAACAAATTCGCGTAACGAGAATATTTGATACATCAGTAAACTCGTTGAAAGCTTAGTTGAAATAATTTATTTGTTGATCGAAATTCTATAAATACATCGAAAACAAAGTTTCAGGAAGAATGAAGAAAAAACACATTTATATATATATATGTGTGTGTATTTCGAAGACGTTTATCCTTTACATCTGTTGATGTTGAGGAACGGATTTTTCGAAAAGTGAGATGTACGACGACAGATGGTTGTCTACGTATTTGTGGAGAATAATTATTTGCCAATAAAAGAGATAACCTATTCATCTGTGTCCGTATAGTGCGGTCTCTCTCTCTCGAAATGCTAAAACTGGTGAATGCCGGACGTAATGCCTCGCTCGCCTGTTTAACGTACATCTCAGTTCCCGATGTCGTACCCATTGATCCCTGAGAAGAAAGTCGCGATTGTTAGCCCGATTTGCATGACAGAAGGGTAAACAAGGGTGACATACCCTACGGGGTCGGATTCGGGGTGTTGCCCGACAAACACGACACTAATACGACCGGGGTTCGTTTTGAGTGAAGACTAGTCGCGTTTAGCTGGGACGCTCGTTCCTCCTCATCCTTATATAGCCTTTCGGGAATTAAATTCGATCCCCAAGTATACTTACCACCGCGATGCCATTGTACGACCGTGCACGAGTCGTACTCCTGCGGTTAACCATGAAGAAGAATCGAAACGTTCGGTTGCCGATTCGTTTATTGTCCCCGGGTACAGGCACCTTTACCCGTTTTGTTGTGGGACGCGTCGACACCCGGTAGACGTTATTCATATAAGGTTAACCAACATTTTCGAAAGGGTGCAATCTTGATGGGAGGTATAAATCTTAACTGCGGTTACTTTGGTTAATAAACATATGTGTGTGTGTGCGCGTGTGTGTGTGTGTGCGCACGTGGGTGTGTGTAATAAAATGAACAGTTATTTCATGCAGTATTATTACAAAATTATTCCTAACTTTATACCTTGCCTCTTTTTGTTAATTTACACGAGGAAAGAACGCCAAGCAAATCTTAAAATTTATTATTCATTATGCACAAAAGGTTACTTTATACGCATTATCTTTACTAAAACAATTACGACAAAGTAATGTTCATTAATAATCGTTAATAATCTTTTACGTAAACAAATATAAATTAATGTTAATGATATACACTCAGATTTTCGTATGTACCGCATTACCGAGATTGTATATTAACGACAGTAAATGCAACACGTGCAATTGAACATGTAATAATAAATTACAATACAGTAACATAATAAGCCGATTGCAGTTAGTAATTTTAACAAATGAAATGATGTTAGGTACATATATATTCAGAGAGTATAGTAATCATAATAATATAACAGGGCCATTGTTAATATATATTCGCGTAATAATTGACAATTATGCGGGACAGAAATACGGAATGCATCTGTTACATCCTAGTACACAACACATTCGTCATTCATAATAATTACTTTGTTTAAAATTAAAGAAAATGTTACTCTGCTAGAAGAAAGTGAGCATTTTATGACTGGTTTATGCCTAATATTATTGGTTTCAGGACTGTTTTTGGACATGTATTAACAATTAGGCTGATTGAATAGTCGGCTGAATAGCATTATATTTTTGGACACTAAAAGCAAAACGAAGACAAGCATTCTGGACTGCTTGTATCTTACGCCAATCATCCCAACTATGACATGGTCCATGAACGCAAATGTAATAGAGCAAGTGATAAAAGTGATAGATGTCGGCGTAGATAAGAGAAAGAAACTACAATCTTCTTGGAAACATGCGGGGAAAAAGTCCAGACACAGTCAACAAGCGGACCAAGTTTTTTGGCTTCCCACATGACCGACATGATACTATCGTTTACAATTATGGGATACATGCTCATTGGATCAATCTTATTCCGAAGCTTCGTACTCCCAATAATAAGAATTTTTTATTTTTGCGGATGTAGAATCGGTGTGTTATGCGGTTGATGTTGTTATTGAGAGTAGAGGGCATTCAACTCATCGAAATGGACAAATGGTAGCACCAATTAAGTATCGCCAGCATACTCTTAAGAGGGTTCTAAAGTAGAACAGTTACCGACTGAGCTTTGCAACAATAAAAGTATAAATAACAAATTATTGACATTTTTTTTTTAAATTTGGGCTCTGGAAGGGTGATTCTACATAACATATACAATCGCCAAAAAAATTCCAGCAGAAATCATTCAAAATTAAATGAGAACTTTTGGAAACAA